>PVJX010002139.1:0-137846 GCA_004027295.1 Dolichotis patagonum | reverse complement strand
AGTCTTATTTAAGATTCAAAGGTAGCTTAATTTGATTCCTTGCCTGCAGAAAATTACTCTAGTACTTAACTGTGCCAGATACCTCAAGAATGATGAAGAGGCCTGAGACATTACATCTACCCCAGGGAACTTGATGCGTAAGACAAGAGTGGGGGACAGAAAGGGCTGGCATAAGCAATCATGCAACCCCACTAACACAATTACTGCCTGTATAAGAGGTATGTCTCTGGAGGGAGCATCTGCTGGTCATTTTGAAACATAAGGACACAGGCAAGTGCAAGAGCTGGTCTGGGTTTAGCTAGGATCACGAGAGCCCTGTTTCAGACTGGACAGTTGGCACTGCTAGATGGTGTGACCCTGTGTTAAGAGCTTGGGCTGCAGAATATGTGTGGGTTGGATTTTGGCTACTGGCTGAGGGTACTCAGGTAAATTTCTTAACCTCTGTGTAGCTAAGTTTTCTTGCAGGTAAATGTGACATAAAATAGTAACTGCTACCAAGATCCTTTAGGAAAAACAACTGAGTCAACATCTGTGGCATACTAACAGTGGAGCTTGGAACACATCAGATCCTCTGTGAATGTTTTATATCATCCCAAGCAACAACCTCACTCCTTTTTTTCTCGCCATCACATCTCTTTGGTTGAGTTATACTCTCTCAACTGACAATTGCTGCTTGCTTTATAAACAAACTTTTTCCTGAATGAAGAATAATGCAGTCTTTTATGGAAAGATTCTGAAAACTGCAAAGTAGGAAAAGTTTTAAAGCCTCCAAATTGTTAAGTGTGACAGAAGTTTCTGGATAACTGAATTAAACATTCATGGATTGTTACCTAATAGTCTTTCACTTTATCTTCCTTTAGAGCAAACATTTTAATGAATCCACCATTAAAAGCAACAATAGATGTATATTAGTTAAAAATAACCTCTGTGCTTTCTATTCCTGTGCAGATTAGCTCAGAAATTGCAAACTAGAACTTCCTCCCTCCACAACATCTGTGCAGAATTGTAAGTCTTCCTAAAACCTTAGAATCCGTAAGATAGGATATAACAGGAAATTAAATTTTGAGACGCCATCATGCCGCTGCTGGTTTGTCTGCTCACACCTCCGTTTGTATAATCTGAGACTTTGTGAAGCTACTTGCTGGTGACTAAGCTGACTCACAGCACACCTGCTTTATGCTTGTGATGGTAGGAAAAAAAGAAGCACTTTGTAGAGGGGCAGCTGCTGTCAAATAAAGTTTAGCCCCACGTTTGCATCAGGAGCATATGATCATGGGAGGGCAAAACACAAAAGATGTTTGGCAAAAACCGGGGAAATGTATGATCTACCATGAGAAGCATGTGTATCTTCAAGTGCAGGACAGTTGGCCCTGTGTGCCACCCACATTTGGGGTTCAGCCTCCTTTGCAGATAAGAGATAGTTTATACACACACTTAAGTGAAATTGGGTACTGTGGAATGAAGATTCAGAAAAGCAGCTGTGAGACTCAATAATAAAAGAGTATAAAATAATTGTTAGACTGCAAGGGCCTAGCTGAGGTCAGAGAACACAGCTTTGTAGTCACCTCACAGGGCCAGGGCATCTGAGCTTTCTTCAGAAAACAACACTGCTTTTGAACCAGAAAAGTTGTACATGGTCCATGGAGTTGCAGTTCGCTTGTGATTTTTTTCCAACTGAAAACTAAGGATTTTTTTTTTCTTATTTTGAAGGTAGTAGAAATACAACAGAACAAAGCCAACTGAGACAGTGTAGTGAATTTGGTACAGAACTTCACAGCAGGTTACCAGGATAGCAGTAATAGGTACCATAGTATATCTCATTATCTTTGCAATAGTTGTCTAGTCAATTAAGTATAGCAAAATCAAAGCAAAGACAGAACATTATAAAATCAATTGAAAGAGAATATTGAATAAATCAAATAATCATAATGAAACAAAACTGAAAACAACACTTGCTTTCAAAGAGAAGATAGAGGAGACCTCCTATATTTTCTATGTTGCATACAGTCATTCTGTCAAGAGATGCTCAGACCTCTGTCCCCAGTTGCTAAGGGGGCAGGTGGGGGGAATGTTTGATTCTAAGCCCGTGCACCAGTAGGTTCAAGAGACACTACTGGTTCTCCTCCTAGCTCACGCTCGGAGGAAGGAGCTTACCAAGAGGGCGGGCGCATTGCTTCTTTGTGCAGGCTCCTGGGTTCCGCCATGGCTGTGGCCAGATCTCGGGGCCGTTCTCTGGTTCTCCTCAAACTAAGGATTTTTAATTGGAAAGGTGATGTATTATGTTTAGTTGCCTGGGTTGTATATTTATTTTGCAAGTTCATATTTAGTATTAGATAATCTGATAGCACAGTATATGGATAACTTAACAGATATTTTAAAGAGATAGTATTATTGAAGAGAGAGGAAGGAAAACTTCTTTCATATAACACAAGAACAGTTTTTATTGTATGACCCTGGATGTATATTTTGAGGTTGTGTTTTATTTTGTTCTCTTTTGTTTGTTTCTGGCTCAAGTGGATCTCTGTGTGTTCAATTATACTTAGAAGGTAAATTAAAAAAATCACCTAGAAATGTTATTCAGTTTAGTGACTTCTCACTTGACACGAAGAGGGCAGATAACTCTGGTGGTTGCACTTGATAAACCCTGTGCACTGGCGCCTCAGCCTCTCCATGTCTAAAGTATGTGATGTCAACGAACTACTTTGGGTTGCTAAGAGGAGGATAAACAGTGAGCTTGTAAAAGGTTGGCTAAATATTAAATACTCTACAAATACCTTTGGTGCTGCTATACAGGAAGGACTCATGTCCTTTCAGATAAAACTTATTAAACTTTCAGGGGAAGAGAATGAATGGATAACAGAGCAGGCATTGCCAGTGGAAATCAGTTCCCTGATACATTAGTGATAAGTATCCTTGTTTCCAGCTAAACTTTCATTTTGAGGAAATACAAACACTTTAGCTACATGCTCTTACAAATAGTCCTGGTCTTATGAACCAGAGGCCCATTTCACCAAGAAAGGCTTGAGCAAAGGTTGTAAGTGACTTAATTAGTATCAGCGACAGGCCAGGCAAGAGGAGAAATTTATTGTAACACGTAGTTCTGTAGGTGATGGGTCACATGCTGTGTGACTCACACAGCTTTGTATAAAAACAGATCAGGGTACCTCAGAGGTGCTCAATGAATGTCAGTTGTCTCATTGAATATTGCTTCTAATATGCTGTGTTGTATACCAGGGGTCCACTAATCAGTGTGAAATACGCTCTGGATTTGTTCGTGACTGGGTTGCGTGGAATTTTCAGTTATCAGGACTATAATTTTGAGGTTATGTACCACAAACAAAATAAGAAGTGACACAGTAGAATGACAACATTGTCTTTCCTAAGGGTTATATGTTACCACTTGCGAAGCATAGCAGTTTAATATAAAACCAAATACCAGAAGATTGAGATAAATGTGTCACAGTTTATCTTCTATATTAAAAATGGATGAAATTTACCATTCACTGAAATACAGCCTTTAATAGCACTTGAAAAAGCTAAATCTTGTTAGGGTCCAAATTTGGAGACAAACTGTATTTCTTTTTTAAATTCTACTTTATAGTGTCTTCTACATAGGCACTCACTATGGATTTGGGGGGTAGCTCCAAGCCTGTTAACCAGTTTAATAATGTACATGGCTGTTGACTGGTGGTGTAGAGAGAGCTATGTGAGACTCACAGCTCTGAAGGTAACAGACACAACACAAAAACCACTTGAAGGGAATGGATTGGAAGATGTGACAGTTAAACCCAATTGCCTAAGTGACTGGGTTAGGAGCAACCTCTGGAATTAATAAAGCACACTTCTGGGTGTTTCTGGGTGGCTGAGGAGGTGTGACTTGGGTACTGTATCTGGTCCTCCTTCCTCGCTGGTGCTTTTCCTTCACCCTGCTTCCTGGATGTCATCAACTAGTAATCGTCCTGCTCTGCTCTGCACTTTGTCGCACTGTTTCTGCCTTGGAGCCGGCTGATCATGCACGGAATCCCCGGAAACCATGAGGCAAATCCAACCTTTCTTCTTTTAAGTTGTGGGTGTTGTGAATTGTGTCTTAGCTCTGTAAAAGCTGACTAATCCAGAAAGCTTGGTTTTCTAACAGAAGACAGTCTCTATACCCTTTTAATGTCTGAAAAATTTTTAGCTTTCTCTTAGGAGTTGTCCCCAGCAGGCAAGGATGGCCTTCTGTTAACACTGTTGTTACTTTTCCCTTCAGTCCCATTTATAATTCTAAATCATAGTTTATAATCTGGCTTAAATGATCTCTTAATGAATTTGATTTTATGTCATTAGATATAAATGAATTATAATGTTCATTTCCAAAAAGTACATGATCCTTATTTTGTTTGTTTGTTTTCAAGACAGAGTCTCACTCTGTAGGGCAGGCTGGCCTTGAACTTACACTGTAGCCTAGTTTGGCCTCGAACTTGTGGCCAATCCTCCTGCATCAGCCTCTCAAGTGCTGGGAATACAAAGATGTGTCACCACACCCAGCCTATCTTCATATTTTTTGCAGAGAAGTTGAAGAAGCAATTAAAATGACCTTATGAATAGTCATCATTTATAGGAATGTGAATTATATCAAGAGTCTGAAATGACTGTTTCTTTTTTCAGAGATTAAGTTGAAGTGCCAGCACATTTACATAAACCAGCACTCCTGGGTCTCAGGTGGTTTTGTTAAGGTCCACCCATTCAGTGTTAGAAGGCCTGGAGGTGAGTTGCAGAAATAGATTTCCAGATAATCACTTATAGGCTGCAGCAATACTTCAATTACTCTTTCTCTCTAAATGATAGTTCTGATTCCATGGCAAAATGGTAAAGAACACATCAGTACTTACTTCTTCTAAATATTGAACCTAAGGCTTGAAACGTCAGTTTTTTTGTTTATTTGTTTGTTTGTTTTACAATTCATGTTATCCTTTATTAGACGAGGCATGGCCTATCTGATGTGTCACAATCAGAAATTTATAGCAGTGTGGTTTATTTTTTGGTATTAATTATGGAAAAATACCCACCAAATAAAAAACCATGACACTATAAGCATGAAAAGTAAAACAGTGATGGTAAGAAATCAAAATTTTACAAAAATTGACTTCAACATGAAAGTGAAGTAGGTGAAATTATGTGCTTTTTATAACACAATTATGTTATGAAATGTGTAGATATCTAGTTGGAACATAAACATCAGCTTTTTGAATAGTAAAGAATTTTAAATCACAGGTAAACTATCTTTGCATAACAAAGGTAGTTAAGTAAAGAAGAATGATACCCCCCCCCAGCCTTGTTGGACCATGCCTATAATGCCACTACTTTGCAAGCTGAGGCACGAGGATCACAAATTTGCAGATAGTCTGGGGGACCTTAGACCCCGACTCAAAATAAAAATAAAATAAAGGGCTGGAGATGCATCTCTATGACACAGCTGCTGCTTGGCCTGCAAGAATGAAGCCCTCTGAGCCCTTTTACTTCCTGACTCTCTACTTTCCTGACTCACATGCATGCTATCAGAAGCTTCCAACTTTCTTCAAATAATAACCAGTTTCTAAAACTATTCAAAGTGAATTCAATATTATATCATAAGAGTGTTATCTAAACTCCTACTGGGAGATCCTTCAAGAAAGGGCTTTAAAAAGATAGGAACTTATTTGTGGAAATAGTCTAATACTCTTAGTTTACTTTTGCATTTCCTGTTATGGACCTGTACATGGGAGTTGGTTATGTTGGTTCTTCTGGCCTTTCACCTTCATCTTCTCTTCCTTCTTTTTTTATTATGTATTTATAAGAGAGTAAAACCAAACAAAATAAAATAGAATAAAGCCAATCAAAACAGTGGAAGTGACAGAGGACGTCAAAACAAAATAACAGGAAATCAACAGTGTCTACCATAATGCCTCTTGTTATCCTCAATATTGCTGCCCATACCATCAGACATAATAAAATCAAATAAAACTGAACAGAATAAAACCAATCAAAACATAACATTGAATAAAACAAAACATTAAAATGGAAAAAAACCCAAAACAGTGAGAACAATATCGGATTGCAAAAAGAAAACAGAAGGAAATCCCTTATGTTTGGTATATTGCATATTGTGATTCTCTTAATAGATGCTCAGACTGCCAGCCTTAGGCCTGCAAAGTCAATCCAACAATACAAGCATTAATTTGTTTTTGTACCTCAGTTGCTATCAACTCAGCCTGTCCTCCAAATCAGCCATTTGCTTCCTGGGGGAGGGGCGTTTCCTGTCTCCCAGCCCACATGCTAGTTGGCTCACGGGAAGGGCAAATTGACTTCTTGTTACTCCTCCCAGGCCCAGCATCTCCTCTTCGTTCGTGTAGTGCTGAGCCTCACACATGGTAGACAATCAATTGCTCTATCACTGAGCTATACCCCTGGTCTGGTTATGTTTCTTAACTACAGAAAGACTTTTTCCTAAATTCTTTAGGAAGACATTAGGGAAAACCAACACTGTAAGAGAGCTTTGTGCATTGTTTAGATGATGAAAGTGTTGCTATCAGATTAAGTTTCACAAAGTTCTACAATATGTCTTATACTGTGCCACACATTTTAAATAAAAGCAAATAACACAGCTCAATTGAGTATTATCTCAAAGAAGCTAGGAAGGGCATGCCAATCAGGATGGTAAGAGATTCCTCTGGGGGAAGTTCAGGTTACTGACTAGAAAGTTAAAGAAAAATTAAGGGAAAAGCAATCCTATAAAAATATTGAAAATTCTGAAGCATTTTTGCTCTATGTTTATTTTTAATGCAACCTTGAGCTCCAGAAGCACAGGTTTAACATCTGTATTTATTCCTCTAATCAATGCAGGCAACTTCACATTCATTTCTACCACTCCTTTGTCCTTTTTCATTTCTAGAAGTATCCTTCTATATGTGTGCTTTTTGTTCAAAACTGGTTGTGTCACATTAAGAAATCTGGAAGATTTCTGCTTTCTATCTGTTTCCAGTTAATTTATTTCCCTCTTGGTTCATTATCTTCACAACAATACTTGATGTCACCTTCTACTTCTAACTCTGGTTAGAAGTGTCTGTTTTGATAATTTTTAATTTAAATGTCTTCTAAAGACAATTTTGGTAACAAAGTAGAATTAGTCTTTGGTAATAGAAAGTGCATTTCTGCATTTAATAATTCTGCCTGCATTTGTGATACAGGCAGAATTATTAAATGGTTTAGACTCTCTGAGTTTCAGTATACTTTATAGGTGAGTAAGCTAATCTCATAATGTTGCCAAGGACTGGATATTAAAAAGTAAAAATAGTCTACTAAAGCATTTCACACACATGTACAATAACAGCTTTCTTCACAATTTAATTTAAAAAACACAAAGCTTTTCCTATGAGTTGTTCTTGTTCATCTCCTTTTCTAGGAACATGCTTATCCTTACTCAATTTTTCTGCTTACACAGAAGAATGTACTGAGTATGTACATATCTAACAAAACTTCAGTTTGTTACCATTATTCTGGTTGATTTGAGAAACAATATAAACAATATCGTTACAGTCTGCTGTCTTTCCAAGCCTGCAAGACTAATATGACTTTTACAATGCTCCATGAGTTTATGTATTTAGTCAGGGCTATTTAATACTTTCAGCACATTGCCAGATATTTTTGCCATATGGCTGTTTCATAACACATCCAGTATTTATCTTTCAGGGTTTCCTAAGTTATTGTCTCTCTTTTTCTAGCATTCTCTATGGCATATTGAATTTCCTGGACAGTATGCAACTATCTTTATTCAAGTAGCTCTTCTTGCAAAGTGGTCTTGATGGTTTTTCTGTTGACATGTAGGCCCTGCTTCCTTCTTGGAAATCTGGTGGTACTTTGGGATCTTGAAGGCTGGGTCATAAAAGCAAAATGACTTCTTCCTTCTTCTCTCAGGGTGCTTGCTTTTGGAATGCAGCCATCATGCCAATAAGCATCTAAACTCCAAGAGATCATGTGGAGAAAATGCAGACAGGTGAAGTTACTGGGTCACCTGTTGCTATGGCCTATTAAACAACTCTTCTGTATATAAAAGTGTCTTCCTGAGTCAAAGGTCTCTGATGCCTCACTTTTTCCTGACATTTTTCTTGTAAGACTTATTTTTATAACTTAATTATGAATTTAGATTTTCCCAAAATATCACAATACATCAAGCTTTTACATGGATTTATAGCTTTTAAAATAATTTATAGCTATAAATATGTAAAACATTGCCAATTCTTTTTTTTTTCCTCATCTTTTTGAGACAGAGTCTCATTATGAAGCCTTGAGCTCACTTGGTTACCCAGGCTGGTTTTGAACCTGCAATGATCCTCCTTCCTCAGCCTGCCGAGTGCTGGGATTACAGGCAGGCACCACCATGTCCAGCACATGGTCATGTTCCTATAGGCCTTAATTAGTGAATTCATATTGTGCATCTGACCAGCCTGAGTTCTTGCTGCTCCTGAAAGGAATGTTCCTGTTAGAATAAGGTGACTTCAGACAGTGCTTCTGAAAAGGAGGCATCACATGAGCCAGCTGGTAAGACATCTGCTGTTGCTTCCACTGTGGGCATTACAAACATGGTCCCTGACTTAGAAGCTCTAACCCTGTTGGTCTATGCTTCTTTCAGTGCAGCTGTTGCTCTTGTCACAGAGTTTCTTGTCTGTTTAGGACATGTGATTTTCAAAGTTAGGCTCCTTGTATGCTCTTCTGAGAGTTTCTTTTTGTTTTAAAGGGAAAAATACCAACTAACCACTTGTCCTACAGAGATGGCAGTGATTTCTAAGGCATAGATGGTTGGAGTGTAAAACTGCCATGCTTTATTAAGAGGGGCATAGCAGAAGATGCAGCAAAAGGACCCAGTTATTTGAAGTGCTGCAGGCAAAGAGTGTTTCAGGCTGGAGCAGCAAGTGTAAGTAATCTGAAGCATGAAAAAATTTCTTGGTGTGATGGAATGACACAGGCAACCTCAGCATAGCAACAAGAGCAAGAATGACATAGACCATTGAGGAGAACAAAGGAGCTGAACAGATTTTTGGACTTTACAGGCTGTGCATAACTGATGGTGCACATTATCTCCCTAACTTTCATTTCCCCCCTTTTCCTTTCCCTGATTTTCTGAGTCCTACCCTCCTCGCTTTGTGCATTGATCATGTTCTTTAAGTGGAAGTGGACGCTGCCTCCAGTTCCTTGAAGGAATGGTGGTTGACCTATGCCAGTCAGCCTTTTCCAAGTCATAATCTCAGGTGTGAGCCTCTGATCCAAGAAAGTCAATGAAGGAAAATCACAGAACCTTTGCTCTCTCCTTTTGGGCATGAAAACAAGATAAGCCATCATTAGGAGAAATTCAACATGTGGAAGGCAGAAGAAAGCAGAAAATGGGACTTTGATAACAATTTTGAGCTCCTCCACTTCGAAATTTTTAAAGTGTACTTTAATATGTTATCATTGAAGCCAATTTGATTTAGGTTCCCTTATATCAGCATGCAGAGTAGAGGTAGGAAATGAAGGTAGGGAAAATCCATTAAACAACTATGAAGAGAACCAAGACACATGTACAGAACACGGAATCTAGGATGCCTATCCAGGTCCCAAATCCTGTACCTGGGGCCAATTAGAAAAATGGTATTTTGAGTCTTCATTTGTATCTGGCAGGAAACCAAGAAGGCCTTAACTCTGACTTCCAGCCAAGTAAGTTTCTGATAGGACAATGGCACCAAATGCCTTGTTTGAGTGAGGAAAAAGCAATCTGGAAATTCCATATACAAAAGAGCCCTGCTTTCAATACTGGCTGCTACAAGCCTTTTCACTGGCCCACTTTCCCTCTGCAAAGTGTATTTCTTTTCCAACTCCAATAAGATGTAAATCCTTGTTACCTTTCCCACATGTCTTATCCAATCCTTTGTTCAGGACACCAATATCCTGGAAAGAATCTCTTTGGGACTCAAAAAACCTATAACAGAGTCAGCCACTAGGGTACCATGATATGTTTCTATGCCACAGAATGGCATGGTCCTTGTTCTATATTTTAAGAAGCAATTACTCTGGCTGTAACTGGAAGGGGCATTTGTTGATCTATAAAAGAAAAATAAAAAACAAGAAGAAGAAAAGGTAAGACAGAAATGTGGTAGTATAAATGAGAGATCATAGTGAGCATGCCTAGGGTGGTGATGTTGAAGACAGAGAAAAGTAGATATGGAAAGAAATACACCTTAAAAATAGAATTAATAGGACTTGCTTCAGGCCTTCTTGTGAGAAACAGAATAGGAATAATCATAGATGACTTTCCATCTGGTTTGAGAAATTAAGATGGTGCCCTTTACTGACATGAAACAGTAACGTGGCTGGGTGATGAGTAGAACATAAGGGTTTCAGTTCTGGGGATGTCGACATTTGATAAAACTGTTTTTCTTTGATGAGGATATGTTTGGTGTGTAGTTTCAGTAATGAGCCTGGTGGTACTCAGTGAAGTGAGAACTGGAGGTAAAATTTGCAAGTCATCAGCACATAAGTAGACTTTAAATAAACTGATTGAGATGAGGAAACCTATGGAGACACTAGCTAAAAAGTGAGGTGGGGGGGCTTAGGATGAAATCTTGGTATTACAGATGGCTAAATTGGGTAGAAATTAATAGGCAGTAAGAGAAGGATTGAGTTCTTGTGGAAGTCAGTACAATGACAAGCAAACAAACAAAACAAAATGAGACATCAGGATTGTAGCCGAAGACACATTTGAAGAGAACCAGGTCTCAGTATGGAAAAACAACAGCCAGAGCTGGATCCTCCCCTAGAGACAAACAACGACTTGAGATCATACTATAATTAGCTCTACTTGGTCCAGTGGGCCCAGCTAGGTACCACATAGATGATGACCAGAACATCTGGACCCATGCTCCCCTCCCTTCTCCCAAAATGCCTTTGATTTTTCCATATACCCTTGCTATGTGACTCGTTTCTCTATTGGATCAAGGTTAGCTAAGTGATCATGCTTGTAATCCTATAGGTTGATTGTAGTTTGACCCATGTTGTACTCATGTTGCAATTTGTTGTATAAATTATCCCTGGCAAAAACTTGGTGGTCAACCATTTGGGATCCCTCCTGGAAATCCAGGAGCTATTTTTCTTCCTATTTCTAATAAAACTTTGCTAACTTCCTCCTTTGCTTTGCAACTTTATTTCTTTATTAGGATATGGAAAAATATAACTCCTTCCTGTTAGACTTTAAATGTGCTGAGTTTGTGGTCTCGCAACATGGGAGAATGAAGTTGCAAACCAAAGGACAAAGTTATGTTTTTCTTTATCAGTAGCACTTTCAAAGTTTGAGGATGGACCAGAAGAGCTGTGGGGGATATTAGGGGATACTGACCAGAGAGGCAGATGGAAAAGCTGGAATGAACACTGATAGTAAAGCAAAGAGGAAATACTTCAAGATAGCATTAATGCTCTGCAATCCGACTCGGAGTTTGAATGAGGTAGGGAGAGAGGTAGCGGTCCATGTGTTTGGGCATGATGGGAATCTGAGACATTGGGAGACTTTCAAAGAAAAATCTAATTGTGTTATATATTTACTTTGGATAGATATGTTCTATACAGAAGATAACACCTTGATGAATCACAATTCAGCAGAATATGTGACCAAAGTGTTGATTCCAACTCAACCATTTTTACTTGTCCTTTTTAAAGGACACTAATGGAAACCCAGTCATAATTCACAGCCTCCCTTCTCTTAAATCCCTTTTTCTCTGCTACTTCTCTCAAACATGAAGGAGGAGAGAGAGAATGCAAAAGAATATGAATGAATATGCATTTTCTCCAAATATCTCCCGGGTTCCAGTGCCCTCTCTCTCTTATTCTACCTTCACCCTGTCTCCCAAGCCTCCCAACCCCTATCCCAGGGTTACTGAGGTTCAAGTCTTACTACCAGCCATCTGCACCATTCTTGGGTGACTGGAAGGCCCAGTTGCTGCTTTTCTCTGGAACTTTCTTCTTGGGAGCAGAAGGAAGAAGTCCCTTGAACACTGCATTCTTTCATCACTGCTTTGTTTTTGTTTTTGCTTTTTTCTCCTTTCAGGACTCTCAGATGACCCAAATACTCTTCCTTCTCAATCTAATTTTTCTAGCCTCATTGGCTGAGAGTTTATAGTTCAAACTGATATAGGGGAATGAAACTCCCGACCTACTATGTCTGTTACGAGCTCGTGTCCTCTAAAATTGAAGAATGAATTTTAGGAACAACGGAGGTGAAGAGTAGAATATATTTATTGAGAGAAAGAAAGTTTCTGTCTGAAGAGAGACAGAAGGGGTCCTGAGCTGATTGCCAAGGACTCTGTCTTTTCCAGGGACTTTTCAAGGTAGGGGAAGACTGGGAGTTCACAAGGCAGATGAGCATAAGGTGGAACATAACTATAGTTAGCCAAAAAGAACAATAGTTTAGGTAAAAGTGATTACATTAGGGGCAAATGGGGAAGCCAGTCACATAGAAAGCGGGCATTATTACAGAGCAATGACTCCTAGGGGGATGGCAACTATTTAGGGTATCAATCCTCAGGATATGGGTGCATTTGTTTGGCCTTTGTCTTGAGGCCTGGTCCACAGCAGGAGGCGTCAGCTTCCCTGGCAGTTTCCAGGTGTCTGCACTGGCTCCATGGAGGACCTAGTCCTATCTCACTGCCTATAGTATTTCTGACTAACTCAGGGGCCTGCAACACAACCACTTTCCTTTTGGAGTGGAATGTTCTTTAACATTTCCTACTCATGAATTCCAAAAGTCAAAAATGCCAAATTTTAGAGGATGGAAACACTAACTCAATTTGTGCAATGTATTTTCACGTCAGTGACTGAATCTTACTTTTTTGTTGTTGTTGCTGCTTTGAAGAAAGTTCTGTTTCCAGGACCTCATCCTCTTCCCCTCACTGAAATCCATCTGTCTCATCACCCTGCAGGGGAGAAGCTCTTTCAGTTCAGAGGGAAAACCAGATGAAATACGAATAATACCTCTTTAACAAGTGCATGAAAATCAAAACCAAGAAAAACAAGCCCACGTGGGAGAGAGAGGCATGCAACCCTTGCTCTAAAAGTGCATGCCGAAACTGATTCTCCTAAACCTGCGGAACATTTACTCAAATTCTCTCACCAGTGCACTCAGGAATAGGAAAAAGAAAATGACTACTTTTGTACTCTGGAAATAAACAACATAAATTGCTAGAGAAAGAATAGTAGGTAGGCCACATTTGCTGCTCATTTGGGGAATTTAAGTTAAATCCTACAGGGCTAAAATATATTGTGCATTTTCAAGAGCCCTTGAAGTGGAAGAAATGAGCCTCAGTACAGTTCACCGAGGCTGGTGCCTGTGGAATGTTTCGTTTTGTTGATCAGGGCAGACAGGCTTCACGTCCCAGAGAGAGGAACGCAAGGGCTTGTGGTTCATTCATTCCTTTCCTTCAGCACTTTGAGTGCTGAGGTGTCCTAAAACTTCAGGCATTCTTTGAAAGCTAAGCTGAGGAAATTGGTTTTTTTCTTATTTATTCTGGTCCAGTGCAAATATTTGTCTATTGAGAAATATGTCGTACATTAGAATCATAAACCCACCGTCTGCTTCCAATGAGCCAACACCCACCTGTAAGGAGACGGATACGGGCTGTTATCCTGTTTCTCCGGCTCTTAAGTGACGGCACCTGACGTGAAGGGGCCCCGGTTTGTTTGCACTGCTGCATGCCAAGATTGCCTGATAAATTTCTAAAAGGGCATGTGTATTTGTTGCAACCCGTAAAGATTACTTTTGGGTTCTCACAGAGAAATCTTTTTACAGTAATAGGGTCAGAAGGAGGATAATGCTGCCCGTACATCTGGCAAGGTGGACACGGTTGTGGATTCTCCAGCCTGACGCTCTAGTGTAACGAGTGGCATAAATCATTGAGCGTTCTGCTCAGTCTCAGCAGGGGTGGCTTCTCGTGTTAGCTGACTGAAGATTTTTTTATCCCTAGCAAGTGCAGAGAGGAGGATCGCAAACACTCCTTACAAGTGGTTTGTCTTTTTAAAATGACTCTTATGTCCCATTTTACACTGACAAAGACATTTGGACAAAAACATTTGGCTGATATGTCCCATTAACATTGCTGCCTAAAGTGCCCACTGCTGTCACTTAACAGGAAGTTTATAAAATCTGGAAAATGATTTTGTAGTGGAGAGTTGTTCCTTGAAGTAGCTGGCTTTGCGTTTGAAAAGGGCTCTCCGGAGGACCAAAATTTCAGGTCAATAACTTCACGTATAAGCGTTCCTCCCAAAGGCTTTCCTCTGAGAATATTTTTCTTCAGGAAAATCCTAACACGAAGTGAAGAAAATTCTAGTTGCTGTATTTCAAAGGGTGAACGTTTTGAAACAAATTACCAACAGAGTTTTCAGAGGTGCTAGACTGGTATCAACATACCTGATTCAGGAGACAAAATGACGATCTATAAATCCAGGGGTGCTTTATGTGAGTTTGTACATGTTATTTCCCTGCTCTAAGTATGAAAGCAAATCAAGCTACACCTGCTTTTTTGGAGGGGAAGGAATTGCTTTATTCTGAAATTTTCTAGAGGACAAAAGACTTAACTGGTTGATGCAAATGCACCCTTTAAATGTCCCATAAGATTAATAAAATCAGAAGACTGTGATTTCATCAGGACTCCGCTTTGCGGTAGGCGGAGTAAGTGGACATAACGGGTATTTGCAAGCCCTCTTTGCTTGATCATTTACCCTCCATGCCTAGAACCTCTAAAGCTGGGATGGCCTTTCTGGCTGTTTCCTCACTGTTAAACATAGAAATACAAGTGGAAGAGCTGTTAGTCACCACCAAAGCGAATTGTTTTAACCATGAGTTCCTCCTTAAGGGTTTCCCAGATGAAGAGTATACTTTTGTGTTATTCAGGCTGGGCGTGAATAGGTAGTTTTTCTCCCTCAGCTAGAGTGCTGGCATTATAGATGTGTGCCACTGTTCCTGGCAGTGCCGTTTCTTCTGTGGTATCTGAGACCCTCTTAGAGGGCTGGGCTTTCTTTCCCTAATCCCACATCACCCGGAGTTAATAAGGAGTTGTTCCCATTATGATAGACACAGCTTAGCAGTAGCCCAAATCTTTCAGAGGAGTAAGGCTGCTTTACTTTTATCTATTCTATCTTTGGATCCACAGCACCAGACATAGCATCTGGCACAGATTAGAAGTTAGATGTTGAGGCCGGGCATGGTGCCACATGCCTGTAATTAATCCTAGCTGAGTCAGGAGGATCTATACAAGTTCCAGGCCAGCATGGGGTACATAGTGAGTTCAAAGCCAGCCTGAACTATCCAGCAAGACCTTGTGTCAAAAAACCACACACACACACAAAGAAGTTAGATGTTGCGTGATTGGGAAAGACTTAAAAGTATAAAATAATTGCATTTCTTTTATCTTTGATTTTGAGAAATTGACTTGAAATATAAAAGAAACCGGGGCTGGGGATTTAGCTCAGTGGCATAAATGCCTGCCTTGCAAGGTCATGGTCGTGAGTTCGATCCCTGGTACTGATTAAAAAAAAAAAAAAAAAAAAGAAACGTTACTATTGGAGGACAAAAAGTAGAGACAAAAAAAAGAAGAGCAATAAATTTGCATTAGGCTTGTCTGTCTCAGAAAAAAATGTCAGCCAGTTAAACTTGAAATTTCAGACAAACAACAATATGTTAACACACATAGGTCAGAAATACTGCACAACACACAGTTATATTTAAAAAGTGGTTTATCTCTGATTGAAATTTAGTTGGATGCCATATACTATATTTAACAGCTGTATGCTAATAATTTTGAATGTATGCAATTTTGCGACTCTCTGAAATGTAAATGAAATCTCTGACAGTTCCTCTGTGCAAAAGTCTGTACACAAAGACTGTGCATACCATTTCAGACCATGCATACTTCTTGGCATGGACGTATTAGGGAAGGATTAATTTTTTGGAGATTGTGGGCATAAATGATGGATGTGAAGTTATAGGTACACTCACCCGCTGGCACCATCCCCCCACAGTGCAGTGCTGCATTTCAAAGGGATCGTTTTAGAAGTGACAATACAAACAACCAATTTTAGCTAGTGAATATTTTAGGTAGAACTATCAACTAGCTGTGTAGTTTATTTTTTAAATTAGGTTAGAGCAGGAAAAATTGCCTACAAGGTTATATTTACTGATGCAATGAATATTAAATTATATATAGTACATGAATATTAAATGTATTGTGCATATAATCATGTGCATAATAAAATTATATGCATATTAAAACTAAAAAGTCATATACATTTTTCTTACAAAGAACAATCAACTTATTATTAGAAATAGTTTTACAGTAATTAAAGAAAAATAAGGAAATACTCAATTTTACTCTTTACACAACTTTTTTCTTCTTTCTTTCTTTCTTTTTTTGTTGTAGTGCTGAATAGTGAATCCAGGGCCTCATGCATACTTGGCAAGTGCTGTACCACCCAGCTATATTCTCAGCCCCCTAGTTTAAAACAAACTCTTGTCAACCGGTCTCTTCCACAGTCTACCACAGATGACTGCTGACATTTTCCACTTCTGCACCATTTGTGCAACAGTGGGATCAACTGTGTGGCTTTAGTCTTTACACACTGTTAAATCAGAGGATGCCTGTGCATACTGATACTTCAACACTCACTAAGTAATTCCAGACTTTGATCTAAAATAAAAAGATAAAATAGGATCGACTGTAAAAATGAACGTAGAATATTTGATATTCTAGTACTGATGATCAGGTAAACCTATTTCTGTCTAAATAGATCATTTTGCTGAAGGTATGCTTAAAATGAGCAGAATGATGATCAAACAGCACTGAGAGAAAATCTTTGTTTGAATTAATCATAGACGTTGTCTACCTCATATAAAAGTACTCCCCCCCCTTTTGAGAAAGGTTCTTACTAAGTAGCCCAGGCTGGCCTTTAACTCAGGATTCTCCTGCCTCAGGCTACCAAGCCATAGGACTACAGGTGTGGAAAACCAGGCCCAATTTAAAGTGCAAATTTTTAAATCTCAAAATAATTTTACCATTCATATAAAAAAATTCCTGTAGTAACAGATAGTTATTTAATTGACCAGGAAAAATTGTGTACACATTTATATTAAAGCTGTCTATATAGTATATAACATGATGTTTTGATATATATGTACATTACACAATGGTTAAATTAAGCTTTTAAATATAGATATTTCCTCTCATACTATTTTGTGATGAGAACTCTTAAAATCTCTCACAGCAATGAGAATATGAAATGTTAACTGTCCTTGTCACACTGCACAGTGTTTCTTTTGAAAGTATTCTTCCCATCTAATTGAAATTCCGTGGCCTTTGGTCAATTTCTACTTACTCACTCTATGACACTCTCCAAGTCCCTTTCTTTTGCTATGAGTTTTACTTTTTTAGATTCACATTTAAGTGGGATTACAATGGCAAACAGAAATACTGAAAATGTCACCCAGAATTTGGTGGCAGATTTATTTAATGTTGACAGGAACTGAAGAAGAAAATGTTAGGCCTCAAAGTCCCAGGGAGGGAGGTTTTCTGGAGTGGCAAAGGGGAAGTACAGAGGTAGAGTACATGGCTGTCTTTGATTGGTTCTTGCAATATGCATCACAGTGACCAGCTGTGCATCATAGTGACCGGCCTTTCTAAGAAACAAGTAACAGGAGCTGTAACAGAAACGGTTACCCAGGCAACTAACAGAAACCGAAGTATATTGGTTGGGTAGGGGAAGGAATCACTTTCTGCTACAGAATCATGCAGAATTCACCCTTCTTTGTTAGGGTTATTTCAAATATAATATGCTCTAGATTTTGCCATTTGTTTCAAAAGACATGATTTTATTCTTTTCAAAGACAGACCAGTATTCCATAATGTTATATGACATATTTTCTTTGTTCATTTATTTATTTTAAAATATATTTTTACCATGGCCAATTAATTTTACAAAAATTTAGATTTCAATGTGATATTTTTATACATGCATATAAAATATCTTGATCATATCTATCCCTCTCCTACACACCACATTTCCTTCTTCATGTCTAATAATTGTATCCCTTTCATGTTGCCTTTTTAGATTCCACATGTTTAGAGAAGTGTGTGAGACTCATCTTTCTGATTCTGGCTTCTTTTGCTTAATATGTTATCTCTAGTTCCATCCATGTTCCTGCCAATGATGTAATTTTGGACTTCTTTATAGCTGAATGATATTCCATTGTGCATATGCATATCATAGCTTTTTAATCCATTTTACTAACTCATTTTCTTGGCAACTGTTAGTCCAATTAGCATACATAGCAGAGCAAATACTGTGGGATACTTTCAAAATTTAATGTTCCTATTTTTGGCTCTTCTGTGAGGCACCTATTTGAGCTGTTAAAATTAGGTGAGAGCCACTTTATGTTTGCTAAACACAGAAGAGACCTTCTTCAAAAGTCTGCACCCAAGTGATTGTCAGCTTCTCACCCTGAAATAAGGGAGAATTCAGTGCCTTAACTGAGGACTAAAGGCGAGCTCTGGAGTGGGTTCCTGATAGCCACCAACAGACATTTAACTGGGCTTCCAAGTTGTTGGCTGATGTACAAGGTATTATTTAGAAATACAGTGAGTATTTAAATTAAAAAATTTATTATCATAAAGGCACATTACTACTAATCTCCCTTACTTTGAACACCTTTGTTCCATCATTTTTGCACCTTCTGAACCAGCTCTGGAAATTCCCTTTCCTGAATGTCTTTAGTTGCACTGTTACAGCTGCCTGGCTATCCTGAGTTGATTCAATATGTTTACCTTCACGGCCATCTTGATTTGGGGAAGACCCAGAAATTACACGGTGCCAGGCTCAGTGAATAAGGCGGTTGAGGACACAATGTACAAGTCTTTTACAAGTCTGCCTTTCTGCCCAACGACACTGGCTAGCAGCATTCGCTGTATTTTTTTTATCACACCTCGTAAAGTCACTCATGGAAGAGGGCTGCCTGAATGCTTCACGAAGTGGCAAGAACAAAGCGATAGGTGTGCTCCAAGTGTGGGAGACTATTTTGAGTCAGATAAATGTCAATGTGTTATTTACTGTAAAACATTTTAAAACATGTAAACATTCACCATATTTTTGGCCACCCCTGTATGATGTTAAAGATTCACAATTAGCACTGGATACAAAGAAGTGGTGTCCTTTCAAATTGTAGCATGGAGGGGAATGTACTTCAAACCTCAAACCCGTGACCCTGAACCCAGCCAGTGCTTAGGAAATGCTGCTATGATTGGTGGTGGTTGACAGGACAGCTCTGGAGCACGCAAAAGCGCTGCTTGCAGAGTACGCAGAGGTTAGTCTTGGCACAGATTTTACAGTTAGGAAGTCTGTGGACTGTACCCTAGAGCATCCCTTGTCTCTTGAATGACGAAAGATGTTAATCCCTTCTAAGACTGTTTCTATTGTGGAATAAGGGAATTTCACATTTTTCCTTTAGTTCTGATTTGAAAAAACAATTCTGACATAGGTAATTTCATGGTGAAAACACAAAAACAGAGGTGTTTCGGAGACATTCAAAGGAATACAGGAGAAGGAAACACAGTGGTGAGTAGGGAAGGAACCCGTTAGCTGTAAGGACAAGTGGTTAGGGATGTGAATTAGACATTAAAAATGCCATTAAGAAGAATTCACAAAACATCTGTAAGCATTGTGATGTATTTTAGGGACTGCCTCAGCCTGTCATCCGACAAAGTCCTGGGAGGTCCCCAGAGAGGAGGTAGGGATGTGAGCTTTCCCCAAAGTAGCTTCTTTGACTCTAGCTATGGAACAGCCATGCAGGACTTCCCAGTGAGAGGCAGTTTATTATGTAGAATCAGAGAACCACACACTCAGAAAGGAGTGCAGGTGCTCAAAGTACATTACAGTCTGAGCTGAAGGTATTGATGTCTTGGGGTCTTCAAGGTGCATGCTTTGAGTTATTTCTTGTTTGCCTACCAGGTGGGCTAAAGCAAAAACTATCACCTAGATTAAGATGTAAATCATTTGCATGCATTTGAAATTTAAAAATGTGGTGCCCAATTCATACTGAGTGTGGAAGTCTGTGGAATCTGTGAATTTATAGTTATCTGAAGAAAAATGCAAGCCTAATTTACAGATTTATTATATCTTTAAGACGCTTAGGAATTTAAGAATGAGCAGGCTAGAAAGGGAAAAATAACAGGCCAGAGGGGTGAAAGAGCTGTAGTTTTCTTAAAAGTAAAAATTTAAAGTTACAGTTTCCTTGTCTCCTTCCTACCTATTTTTTCTCTCCCATCTCAAGACTATAGATGAGAAAGGTTGAATTAATATGAAACTGAAAATCTGGGGGCTACTATGGACTCATGTTTTCTGCAGTTTCTGGTTCTGATATTGATATAGGAGAATGAAACTCCTGACCTACTATGTCAGCTAGTTCGTGTTCTCTAAAACCAAAGAATGAATTTTAGGAACAATGGAGTTGAAGGGTAGAATATATTTGTTGAGAGAAAAAAAGCTTCTGACTGAAGAGAGACAGAAGGGGTCCAAAGTGGGTTGCCAAGGACTCTGTCTTTTCCAGGGACTTTTATAGAGTAAAACCATGGGTTCAAGGTGGGGGAAGACTGGGAACTCACAAGGCAGATGGGCATAAGGTGGGACCTAGCCCTGTCTCACTGCCTATAATATTTTTAACTAACTCCACTGCCTATTACAGTATCATGGCTAAATAATAGCCAGGAGTTATAAAGCAGACTTATGAAGCATGATAAATATGATTCCATATTTTTGGCTTATTTTATTTTGTTCTTTTTCCTTTGGTAACAACTTTATTGAAATCCCAGCACAATTTATCCATTGATAGTCTGTCTTTATTTTTTTTTAGTATATTCCCAGAGTCATACAGCTGTCACTACACGTTAGAACATTCTCATTGCCTGAGAAATAAGCCCTGTATTCCTCAGCTATCACTTCTTCATCCCAACCTCTCCATCTTTCTTGGACCCAAGAAACTTCTGGTCCTTTTTCTGTCTCTATATTTTTATTATTTTGACCATCTCATGCAAATCGAATCACTATGTATCAGTATTTTGTGACAAATTCTTTCACTTAGCATAACATTTTTAAGGTCCGTCCAATGTTGTGCATTATTACCTAATTCCTTCTTTATTGTTGAATATTATTCCATTGTATTGATATGTTCCATTTTATTTACCTGCTAGTCCGTTGATGAACATTTGTATTATTTTCATTTTTGGGCTTTTGTGAACTACACTGCCATGAATATATCTATACAAGCTTTTGACTGAATGTATATTTTAATTTCTCTTGAGAATGAAATTGCTGAGTCAAATACTAACTCCACATTGAACTTTTTGAGGAACTACCAGATTGCTTTTCAAAGTGGCTGGGCTATTTTATAGTCTCTCCAGCAATGTTACTGATTTATTTTTGTCTGATTTAGAATCTTTACATTGAAAGACATTTTTTTTTGTGATTTTAAGGTCCCATCTTAGTGAAATTCTTCCGCACTATAATAATCATTAAACATTATCTTTCTAACCTAATCTGAGTGCATCTGATCTTCTAGTTTCTTTCAGACAAAGTTTCACTATGTGGTCCCGGTTGCCCTCTAGCTTGGACTTTTTCCTCTCCTCCTCCTGCTTTTGCAGTACGGGGTGTAGAAACTGTGGCATTCACACTGAGCTACATTCATAATCTTTCATATTTTTATTTTGACACAGAGGATCGTTAAGTTCCTGAGTTGCTCAGGCTGGGCCAAACTTGCTGCTCTCCTGTCT
Source organism: Dolichotis patagonum (assembly GCA_004027295.1). Lineage (NCBI taxonomy): Eukaryota > Metazoa > Chordata > Mammalia > Rodentia > Caviidae > Dolichotis > Dolichotis patagonum. The sequence goes on along the minus strand of PVJX010002139.1, from coordinate 116,001 downwards.
TATCTTCCAGAGAGCTGGAGTACATGCAGTAGCATCCTACCACATTTTGGATGAAATAAAAACTGATTAGCAGTTTACTAGTCCCATGCTTAATGTTCTGTCTCCTGTTGCAAATATCATTCGGTGCTGGTAACACTGGAAAAAGTTCCTATTCTCTGCTCATGTTCAACGTAGTTCAACAAACACCAAAAAATCACCTGCTACATGCCTTACACCACGAAGTGCCAGGAATACAAATGCAAGATAACAAGCCCTACTCTCGAAACATTATTTATAGCCCAAAAGGCAAACATATTTTATTGTAATTGTTTTTTATATATTTGAGGTAATAATCTCAGTAGGCCAGAGGTTTTACAGAGTGTGAACTCTCTTTAAGAGTCTAGGTTCATTACTATAATTTTGTTGGGATCTTTGAAAATGTCTTCTAAGATTGAATTTGTTCATCTAATATGTGTTTATTGCATATCTATTATGTGGCAGCCGCTGAACTGGGCTCTAGGCAGTTGTTTTGATTCAAAACAAGAGTCTTTTTTGGTCACTGTGTGTGTGTGGGGTGTATTTTTTTTCTTGAACTATCTATTATCTCTTTCCCGTTAATCTTCTCTTCCTCCTTATTTTTTCTACCTAACTGTTGGGTGCTGCCCACTCTTCTGCAGAGCACCATTTGGTCCCCCACATAGCGCTCTCACACTGCTTCTCACCCTTGCTTTTAGCCCTCATTCATTCTGGGCTTAATCCTCTCAGTTATTTCTTAAACAGAAAGTAACTGTCTGAATCAAATATAAACAAATTCTTAATAATGGGGTTCTCAGTTATCATTTCTATTAAAATAATTCTTTAATGATTGAAATAATGGAGCCATTAAATTTTTAAAAATATGCTACACATATTCAAGTATAATGCTCATAAAATTTACCCAGTGGGCACTTCCTGCACTGTCCCTGGGAAGGCAGGGACTGCTCTGTGCTTCCACCATAGGATGGGATGGTGGAATCCCTGGGATGACCGTATCTGCAAGAGGAGCATAAGGTCACATGCCTTTGCTGGGTGGATTGAGCAGAACCCCAAGATTCAGGACAGCAGCTTGCCCTGGTGCAGGGTGCATACACGCCTTTGGAGGGTGGAGTAATCAGCGACACCAGCAACATAGAAGCCTCTGAAGCAGCAGTGAGGAGCCAGCAATTGGGGTCTGGAGAACTGCATCAGTTCCCACCCCCCATCCAGAGGCCAGGATCAGCTCTACCCACAGTACATCTTTGGAATCTAACATGGACACTGTCATGGAACTGTAAACATCAGAGGTACTTTACCACTTTTATTCTCCCTTGTTTGTCTGATTGACTATCCCTTTCTTGTCTGATTGAATGTCATCATTTTTTGCTTTATATTCTGTATTTATTTTTGTATTTGGGATTGTTTTTCTCTTTCCTCTCTCTGGTCTCATTTTTCTTTCTTTCTTCTCCTTTTTCATTCTGTTTTTTCTTTCTTTTTTTCACTGTTTAGGTCTCTTACTTTTCTTTTTTGTTTTCTTCTATTGATCCTCTTTCTCTCTTTCCTCAACTACTTTTTTTTTTTTTTTTTTTGGTACTGAAGATCAAACTCACAACCTTACGCTTGGCAAGCAGGCACTTACACCACTGAGCTAAACCCCTGGCCCTCCTCAACTAGTTCTTTTTTTTTTATTTAAAGAGAAGAAAGAAAAAAACAAAACAGAATAAAGGGTAGCAACAATACAGAATTCCAAGGAAAAAAGGAAAAGAACAGTAACAAAAAACCTAAGAGATTATTACTTGACAGATTACATATTGACTTCTTGGAAACAGTTGTTCAAATTATAAAGTTAAAACATGTAAAGTAGACATTCAAACCGTGAGTCTGTTAACAGTTCTGTTCCACGATCTGACAAAAAAACCCCCCAGCAATATGGTCATCCATCTTACCCACTCAAAAATACATTGAATTATATCAAAAGGGTAAAATTAAACACAACAAAACAGAACAAAGCAGATCACAAGAAAGCAATGTAAGGGACATAAATTCCAAACCTAGACAATTGGAGATATTCACTCTCTATCGTACTGACTCTTGTTTTCTTCCAAATAGTTGTCCATATTGACACATACAGGGAATTCACATGAAACAACATAGTATGGAACTGATCTGAACAGGACGAGGAGGCCGTTTCAGGTCTTCAAGACCAGACAATTGGGAAGCCAAGAATGGCTGTCATAGTGTCTCTCATTCTCCTAAAAACAGCTGTCCATACCTTCATGTGTGTTGAACTTAAACAAAACAAAACAAGCTAAAATCACTTTGAACAAAGAATGATAATTTTGCTGGATTACACATCATGACATTATGGAATCAGCACTGGGTACCGTAGTGTCTGTTTTTCTTCAAAGTAGTTGTTCATTTCAACATGTGTTATATAGTTGGTTCTTATAAACTGTTTATAAGCTCTACACATGCATGAGTCTCTAAATGTATATCTATCCTTTCTGTATTAGAGGTAAAAACAAAACAAACCAAGATAAAACTAAACAATTCCTAGAAAAGCATGAAGCAAAAAAGTCATATATAACCTCAATACAAGGTGATCTACAATGGTTACCATGATGTCTCAGCAGTATATAACAACATTAATAAAAACAAAGCATTGGAGACATTATAAGCCTTCAAAAGCAAATAATAATCAAACCGGAGTGGGTATCTTAATGAATCTTGTCATCTTCAGTGTAGTTGCCTATACTCTTAGACCTGATGCTATCCATCGTAACAGATTTAAATAAAATCAGTCAATATAAAGTGGCAATCTAACAACCCAGATTCAAATAAGATCAGTGATAATAAGACAGTATAAGTTATAAAAAGCTTCAGATTAAGTTGATAGGAAATTAGGGATGATTACCATAATATGTCCTCTTGTTTTTGGGTTAGCTGACCATGTCCTCAAGTCTAGCGTAAGTAGACAAACTGGTACAGCACGTAATCCATCCAAGCAGAGTGATGAGAATAATGTAAATTTTAAATCTTGTTACCCAATTAACAATATCTTCTGCCTTCCTTTTTTAGACAATTCCTCCCCTTTCACTCCCATAGGGTGCACTGCTTGTTTTTGGTCCCACTGCCTCCCTATATAGTGCATCTCAATGGACCCTATCTCCTGATCTGCTCTGTCTGTGTTTCTCTCTGTTAATATTTCAAGGCCATTTATACTAGAGATTACAGCCAATCTTCTCTGCCTCATTTCTGCTATTCTGTTTTTCTGCCATTAGTTATCTATTTTTCTGTTCCACTCCACTGTCTGCCCTGTTCACTGTGGCCTCTCTGCCATTATTGCTGAAATGCTCGTATTCTTGTTCTCTCTCTCTCTAAAATGTCCTTCAGTATTTTTTGTAGGGTTGGATTGGTGGTCACACATTCTCCAAGTTCCTCTTTGTCATGGAAGCATCTTGTTTCTCCATCTCAACTAGTTCTTGAGCTTAAACTTTCAAGAGAGTAATCATTGTCTCTGCCATTACTCCTTTGCATTCTATTTCATTCTTTCCCTCTTGTGTCTTCCAGTTTCCCAAAACTTGGGTGATCATCCTTTGATCTCCAGTCTTGACTCTATTATATCTGACCTTATTCATCACCTTATCCTGTCCCTTACCCATTTTAACACCCCACTGCCCCTGCAGAAGGGTAAAATCACTGCACTAAGGGTAAAATCACTACATACAAGTGCGTGGTATATGTTTGATTTTGTTATATAACCTTAGACTTTGCTCCTGTGGATTGAGGTAGGAGGTTAAGAGTTACCATAGTTTGTCTGTGTCATTAAGCTGTGTAATAGTTAAGTATAATATTATTATTACTAACTGTACTACTTTATCCAGGATGTCATACAAGTTACAAACAATTTTTCTTCTCTGATGATAACACTGTATGGGGTCATAATCATCACAACAGCCCAGGCTCAAAGGGTTGGGAGCTGAACCAAATTGTAATTTTGCATCCTTTACAAATTGGGAGGTAGGTTCTTGAGATAGCTGTAAAGAAGCACCTACATCTTAGGGACATCCCTGAAGAGCAGACATCTCCTAGGGAAGCCTCAATACTAGTGATGAAGTTATATATCATAAGAAATTGGCATGCATCATAGAAAACAACACACAATAATAAAGAGAAAATAGAAAATGACAAGATGCAGAAGCAAGATTCAAGCCCATACCCTCAGCCTTCCTAGGACAAGCCCAGAACTCAGTGAGATAGAAACTGGAAGTCAGACACTAGAACTTTCTGAAATTATAGCAACAGAAGTTTAAAAAAAAGTGTAGAAAATGGCGTAGAGAAAAATATATCTCAGGTACAAAAGAAATGAGTTTAAAAATCAAAGATATTAAAGAATACATAGCTAAAAGGATAGATGAACTTAGAAAAATGACAGAAACAAAAAATGCCCAACATAGAAAAGAAATGGAACCCATGACACAGATCCAAGCAGAAATCCAAGAGATTAAAACCTCCATTGAAAGTATAAGCAACAGATTTAAAGAAGGAAAGGACAGAATTTCATATCTTGATGACAGAATTGTAGCTGGTGATCATGAAAAGAAAGATATCTTAAAAATAGTAAGAAACCATGAGAAATCAACCCAATAGCTACAAAATGAAGCAAAGAAGAACAACATAAGATTGACTGAGGTCATGAGAAAGCTGGAGAAGCACAAATGCCACACACACACACACACACACACACACGCACACACACACACACATACACACACACTCTTCACAGAAATAATGGCAGAACACTTCCTCAGCATGAGAGGCCATACTCATAAGTGAATTAAATCAGACTTGCATGTGCAGCACTGTATTATTCCTAGTGTAAGAAGCTGCAAGGATAAATAACATCCAAAATGTACAATTGATATTGTGAAATGGGAAGCAATGGCAAGAAACTGTTCAAGAGGAAAGAAACAGAGATGGGTGAAAGGAGAAAAGAAGGAAAGGAAAAGAATAAAAAAACACACAAAATAGTTAACATGGTTATATGACTAATTGCCATTAGCCCACTGGAAAGAAAAGTTTGTGCCCATATTGTTTGATCAAATTTTTATACCTATATCTTGCAATATGAGCAACTACTTTAAAGATAATAATACGCAATGTACTAACCATTGTTACTCCCCTACAGTCTTGAAATTTTGTACCACTGTTTTTATTTTTGTTTTTTTTAAAATAACAAAAAGAATTTACCCAGTGTCAGGCATTTAATGGGGACACTAATGCTGATGCCTGATGAAACAGGGACACAATTCTGCTTTAACTCTGTTCTGGAAAGTCTTCGGGTTGCAAAGACTAGCTTAGATTTTGGCTCACTAGGGTTATTAAGCATATTATTTCATAAACTACTATGTTTATGTAGATAGCTACATGATAAATTATATTAGGAAAAGGATTTCCCCTTTTAATTTATTTCTTTTGCAAAAGAACAAAACAAAACATATCTTCCTAGATACATAGTTTATGAGATTGTTAAATTGACAGTTAATTAATTTAGGAAAACAGTGATGGGCACTTGGCTGGTACTCAACACAGCTGTTATGAAATGAATGCAGTTGGAGAGCTGGTCAATATTGTAGAATTTGAAATTATGCTGTGGTTGGTCTCCATTTGTTCCATTCGTGTGACCATGACAAATAGTGGTCTAGGACTTTGGGATTACACTGATGATTTTGAATTAATTGTGTGGGAATAGATGATTTTTCTCCTTTTTTTCTTGCCAGAAATTATATAAACCAATTTGGGAAATATTTTTCTTTATAATTTTCAAAATACCTGAAGATATATTTCTTTCTTAAGCCAAAGTAAAATGTAAGTATAGAAAGAATTTATTTTTAATCTGTAGCCAGTGACAAATCTAGATTAGATCACCTAAAATCACTGCAGCTGTTTTCCAGAATCATCATAAGAAGAACTCAGTTGGCCAAAATTCCCAAGGATTGGGATAAAACATAATTTTCTGGGCAGCCTTGTATAAAATCATTCCAAATTATCTTCTTGCCATAATAGCAGGCTGGCAAGTTGAGCAAATTTAAAGGAGTGTTAAATTACCTTTAGAATACCATTATGAAGTATCAATCAACCATTATTGTCTAGGACCAACTGCTAAAGTTATAGACATCAAGCCAATTCTCCATTATTTCTGTAAAAGATGCAGAATATTATTGGAAGTTAGTTTGACTTACTTCCTAAAATCATCCAGTCCTTTTCTTTTGGGGGATCTATTTTGGAGTCAATAGATGACAAATACCTTCCAATTCTTTTGGGGGATCTATTTTGGAGTCAATAGATGACAAATACCTTCCAATTAATTGACTACATGGACTTTGGGTGAAGATATTGGGTGCTGACCTTTAAAAATCAAGCCAAATGACTGAGTTTAGGACACCACAGTACCTCTGAGAGCATCTGTAGAGGTCTCTTTCCCCTTTTGATTGCGATTGCAAGATTGGGAGAAACTACAACAAGCAAGGGACAGAGGGCCAAAGATGAGGATGGCATTGTGTCTTCTGGGGTCTTCCTTGGAAGAAGCTCATACTTTCCTTTTGCCTTTCAGTAAAAGATAGTGGCTGAGATGCAACAGAATCCATGCTACTGCCAGATTAGTCTTTGATTTCAACTTCTATTTACATTTTACTTTTAAAAATTCAATCAATTTAGTAAATGTTCAGCGGGTGAAAAGTTATGTTCTGGAAATCTGGGCCACAGTGTGATGTGGTTGGCAGCGAATGTGATGGGTCACACGACCCCATCTCCTCCCTGCACTGCCAGGCGCGTGTCCCTCAGGGAAACTCAAGTAAGATATCAATTGGGTGTTAATCGCTTTAAAGTAGCAAAGTGCAATACAAAGGTGACAGGTAGTGCACAATAATATTCTTGCCTTTTGATTCTTTTGGATCTAATAGGTAAAAACATTTTAACTCCATATCAAAATTAGATATGGCATGAAGAAATACTGCTTAAAATAGAAATCAGAGGAAAAGTAGAATATGGATGAGTCTTGCCTTCCAATGCCTCCAAGGTCACACACCTTTCTCATCCTCGTTGCACTTCAGTTTGTAACTTTTTTGAAAAATCAAGTTGTCACCACTTTGCTGTAAATGTATGTATAGAGAATAGAAATGACTTCCCATTTTTAGAGTTTCTTTAAAGCATTTTTTTCCTGTTCACTTGTGTTTTCAGAAGGGAGTTTGTCACCAGAGCAATGAAGTTCTCTAGCAGAAATGGAACAGATGACTTTATTGACCTGTTCAAGCGTGGCAGTTGCTGCATTCATCTGTACTGAGCGTTGTGAAAATTGAAAGATTAATGAGATGCAGTGATTTGGTACTCATAGAATGTTTGGCAATTGTCGTAGCCTAGTTAATATAAAATAGCAACTGCAGTCTTGGAAGACAACTGTGACTTGATGGGGAAGTTCTCGGCTCTGTGTATCTCCAGATATTTCTCCATTGCTCTCACTCCGTGTTCTGTCACCCTCTTTTAATTTAGAACATTTGCCACTCCAGGCTTGCAGTATTTAAACTACTTCCCTTCCTAATCTGCAGTAGATCCATTTATCATTAGTAGTATTTTTGAATTCAGGCACTGGAACTACTGTTAAACAGTAACCATGGTGAGAGATAAGGATCTCTGTTTAAGTTCTCATGACTTATTAAATCATAAAACATTTCAGGACGCTACTTTGTACCTGAAGGGCTGTTCATGTTGTACCTGAAAGAGTGAATCACATCAAAGGTAGATTGCATCAGGGGAAGAAGAGTTGAGAATGGGGGACATCAGTCTGTACCCCAGAACAATGCTGGCAGGCTGAAAGTGGAGACACAAGAGTGCCTCAATCCAGGTGGTTCTTGAAGGCCTATGAATGAGTTATAGGAGACACTGTCAATACTTTAAAATTGTTTGTAAAATTTTACAAGTGTCTGTTCATTTTCCTTGGGAATCGAGTCAAAAATTACCTCTGAATTCTTCTAAAATCTTAGGTGTAAAGAAGACATAGGAACATAAGGGGAAGCATTAGGATGGTTCCCTATTTTAGGGACAGAGAAAAGCAGAGAAAGAGAAAAGAAAAAACAAAAGGAGAAAGTATAACTATCAGCTTTTGCTAGTTTAACCCTATTGAGTTTAGAGGAAACAAGATTATTTTTAATTTCAAATACTTAGGAACTCTTGTCACATAATTCCTACCTTCAAAATCAAAATCGTTGTTTTCTGTTTTGCTTGATTGAATACATAGATACTAACTGTATTTTGTATCAAAGCAATACAATTTGTACATGGCTGCTTCTGGTTGAACAATACTTTTTTTGGATTATTACCACTTTGCAAGGTTAGGCTACTTAGGGCATACAGCTGAATCTGAGATTTTGGTGGTTTACAGAGTACTTGGAAAGCATAACCAAACATCTGATTAGGTTTTATAAATTTTGGTCAATTAGCATTTCTGGCACTGGGATTTTACATTTCAAAAGCAATATAGGGGCCAGGGGTTTAGCTCAGTGGCATAAGTGCCTGCTTGGCAAACACGAGGTCGTGAGTTCAATCCCCAGCACAAAAAAACAACAAAAAAAAGCAATATAGCATAACCCATTTACTTGAATATTATATTAATATGTCTTATGTTTTAAAATAAAACAAAAAAGAATACAAGGAAGAATCATTATTATTTCTAGAATAACTTTTAAAGAGTCATCTGAGTTGATTCGAGTTTATTGTACTATTATTAATATAAAAAGTTAGTAAAACTATAAAACCAGCTCAGGAAATTTAGCTCAGTAGCAGAAGAAAATTCCAGTTTCATTTAACTTTCCCCTAAACCTCATTTTTCCATAGCAAAAAAATGTTCATTGAACAGAGACTGACCACTGATACAATCATCTGGAAACTTTGCTTGTTTACGTGCCCCACTCAGTGCGCTTGATTTCGGAAGTGTATTCTGGATGTTTCTGGGTGAAAACACACACACAAATACACACACACACACACACACGCACATGCACACACACACACACACGCACACATGCACGCACTCACACATACATACAAAAGCAGGCATGACCGCACCCTCACCTATGTAAAAATAGGTGCATCATCACCTGAAAACTTAGCAAAAACAGGCTTGCCTGGAAAAGTCTGCATTGCCTTCCTGTTGTTCTGCTTCTCACAGTAAAAAACTCTTCTTTCTTTCTCTAAAATAAGATAGAATATTCTCATACAATGAAGTTGTAGGCCATTTTGGGATTTTCTTTCCTCTGTCTTTTGCTTTCCCAGGTAATTTATGTTTGGCTGAAGTCAACACTGAAAAAGAATTTAAACAAAAGCAAAAGAAGAATGAATGTAGAGACTGTGTGCACACCATTATTCTTGAGGGTTGCAGGTTAAATATCAAGCAAATAGAAAGTCCTAAGGATTGCTCTGTTTCTGGGAATGTAATTAACAGCTAAAGAGACCAGGTTCCCTCTTTTTTGAGAGAATGTGAGAGAAGAAAGTAAAAGTACTATTTTAAAACTTAATAATTTATAATTTGATTATTCTTCATAATTTTTATAAAGCCATTACCATATTGTACAAAAATAGTGAAATAAGCAATTAGATAAGTTTGTTTATATTTTTGTAACAGATACTAATTGATCGGTATAGTTAGTTGATTTGATTATGGTTAAAATGATCTAGTTCAGGAGTCAACAAGTCCAGTCCGCTTACTTTTGTAAAGCCCAGGAACTAGGGGTGTTTTTTAGATTTTTAAATGGTTGGGGAAAAAAATCAAAGGAAGAATCATATTTCAATACATGAAAATTACATGAACTTCAAATTTCCATGTTCAAAAACAGAGATTCGGTGGATGGAACACAGTTATGTATTCTTTACATGAATGTGATCTCTAGGTCCTTTTGCATGAAAACAGCAAAGTGGTAGGTTAAATAGGAACCCCCCTGCCAATTCTAAAATATTTACTATTGTGTCTTTTATTGAACAGGTTTGTTGATCCCTAATTCCCAGCATTGTTCATAATTCCCTTCTTTCCTTCCTCCATCCATTATTCTATCCTTTACTCCTTTCTTTCTGCCTTTTTTCCTTCTTTCCTCTCTTTATTTTGTCTAATCATTTTGAGTATATTAACAAATGTAGTTCTGAAGAATGTAAGTGATGGTGTGGCACTTAGCGTGGAATGTCACCGTGATTGGCTTTGGGATCCTCCTGGGTGACTGGTGGAGCACACCTTTGGGTGTGTCTAGTTGGGTAATGGACTTGTGGCTTTGAATCTAAAACTGGACCCCTGCCCCTTCCTCTCTGGCACTGCTCTCTGCTCTGCTTCCTGGCCGCCATGCACTAAGCATCTGCTCTATGATTTCTTTCTACTATGATGTTTGTGCCTTTGAGCCAGCTGACCATGGACTGACTCCTGAAACCATGAGTTCAATTAAAATTCTCCTCCTTTAAATTTCCGGCAACAGAAAAGCTGAATAATACAGAAAACTGGTACCAGAGAAGTGAGGTCAGTGTTGTGCCTGTACCTTTCCATGCGGTTTAGAAACCTTTGGAACTGCTTTCCAGGAGTTCAGAAAGGTTTGGAGATGTAAACTGAAGAAGCCCAAGGATGTTACAAGTAGAGATTGGTGGGAAGTTCTAATCAGAGCTCAAAAGAGCAGAGTGGTGACAGGAATGCAGATAGTAGAGGCCAGATTCATGAAGTTTCAGTTGGGAACAAGAATTTTTGTGGCAGGTGGATGATAGAATATGCATGCTGTACTCTGGCAAAAAATTTGTCTGCATTATGTCCATGTCCTGAGACTTTGCAGAAGGCTGAGTTTAAGAGCTATGGATGGATGCATCTGTTCCTGCCTTGGAACTAATCTTACATGAACTGAATCCCCTAAACCATGAGCCACATTAAACCTCTCCTTCTTTATACTGTAGGTATGAGGTATTGAATCTTAGCGTCAGGAAAGCTAATGTAGATGCTTTCATTGCTCCTGACATCAGACAGAGTGTACTTCCTGTGTTTCAACTTTAGACATAGTCTTAGATTTGTTTGCCATGTTAAGAAGATAGCCATTGTACCTGTATGAAATCTCTTAAAATCATAAATAGATTTCAAGATTATAAAGATGAATATCTGAATATTTTCATCTCAGTACAGTAAGTTTTATCATTTTCCTAATTGTACCTTTCTGTGACCATGGATTCAAGCTGGTATTTCTGTTACCCTTCTACTGAGTTTTATATGCATCTTGGATGCTTTCTTCCTTTAATAAACTTCTCAAAGAGAAGAGTTCTTCCTGCCACAAGTTAAGAAACTGGGCCTACAATTTGAATTTTAAATCCAGTATTTATAATGCAAACAAACAGTTGGATAATAGTTCTTAAATTTCAGATGCAGGGTTTAGTTTCAACTTGTTCTTCACTAGGAGTGCAGTATAGATAAAGCTAAAAATATTCTTACTTCCCTGTTAAACTTCTCATATAGATAATAAGAAGAAAATGAGAAAAGAGGAAGCCAACTATTTATGAGGTAGTGAAACTAGGTCCTGTGACATCTGAGTTGATTAATGTCTTTGGTTCTTTCTTCCACCAGTGTGAGAATATAATTTATCTCCTAAATCTGGACAAGTTTGAGAATAAAAATAAATACTAAAAACCATTGGAAAAATACAATTTTAAAATGATATTTGAAATATGTGTCAGCCAAACTTGGTTTTATTATGTTATAGATCATAAATATTTCTATTAAAGATTATTCTCAAAAGTAAAATTCTTTAGAATATATATGTACATTATAATATAAAATTTTTAAAATATTCTTTGTATGTATTTATGTTAATAATTTTCTTAACTGCATTTGCCTGATACCAGTTAACTGAAGAGTTTTCTGATATTTACTGACTTAATTTTTTTTTGACTTAAATTTTTTCATATGATTTTTATTTACTTTTTCATGAAATTGCCCACAACCATCTTAAGAATTGTCTCTGTGTTTAATATATTTGGAACTGTTAACAGCTTTGACAGTGATCTATAAATCATACTATTTATAGTCAAGAAAATATTCTTTCCATAGACACTGGGTAACTTGATTAGTTTGGGAAAATTCAGTTCAGTGGAGGACACTTTAAATTCTAATTTTAATTTTATTGAAGTATTTTCTCAAATACTGTCTGTCAGCCTCTGTTTAGAGTCTTTAAACAGAAAAGTTAGGTGATGAAACAAAATAATGTCTCTTTACAATTATTTTAAATAGATCATTAAATTCCTACATTATAAAATTGTAGGTATTTTCTACATCATTCCATTCAGGAACAGAATATAGATGAATCTAATTATATATTCTTTGTTTTTGTTGTTGTTTTGGAACAGGGTTTTTGCTATAAAGCTTCATTTGAATTCATGGCGATTTTACTGCCTTAACCTCCCAGGTGTTGGTATTACAGGCATGTGCCACCATACCTGGCTAAATCAAAGGTCTTGTACACTGGAGTTTGAATTCTTTCATTGGTAGTGGCCCATAGTTTCACAAGTTTAATTGACCACATGAATCATAAATTGAATTTAGGATTACAGTGACCTGTTCCCCCCCCCGTGTGTGTGTGTGTGTGTGTGTGTGTGTGTGTGTGTGTGTAATGTATATATCTTGGTGTATTCATCTACTTATATGCCTCAGTCTCCTGAGTGCCAATAGGCATGCATCAACATAACAGACTGTTCAGTGGTTTTCAACCAGGGGTCAATTTGGTGATGTCTGGAGACATTTTTGATTGTCACAATTAAGGGGGTGGTGGTGGAGAGAGCTCCTCACAAACATTTTTCCAGCTTGAAATGGCGATTATGCAGATGTTGAAAATCATGTTATATTTTAACCCAAGGATGGTGACTCCCTTCTTAAACTACTGTTAATTTAAACATAAACATGTAATACAATCCTTGTTAATAAAATATGAGGGGAAATCAAGGACAAAATATGTTTTTCATTAATAAAAATCACCAAATGTAAAGAAAATAGTCCCTTTTGTCCACTGGATATAGTCATATCTAAATGTAATGCATAGGACTATGGCAGCCACTTTGACCTTATGAGGGTAGTTAGTAAGGATAAAGTTTACATATTTTGGAGTCTGAAGAAAGAGAGAGAGAGAGAAAGAGAGAGAGAGAGTGAGAGAAGAGAGAGAGAGAGAAGAGAGAGAGAGAGAATGTATTTATATTTGTTATTTTTACCAACCTAAAACTGTCACATTTTAGGGCTTGTTTTAAGAAAAAATTATTTATTATTATTTTTCAACCAGTGGAGTTAGATTTTCTATTGCTTTTAGCCAAGTATCTTAGCTGATCAAAGAATATAGCATTTGGTTGTTACATAACTAAAATTTCAACGTTTTGACATTTAATTTCTTTAGTTTTATTTCTGATCAACACACATGGCATATCTTTCTCATTTGTTCACATATACTAATAGCTATCTAAAATTTTATTTGTGGGGTATAATTCTGGAGAAAGTATACACCAGCAATACTTAGTAATCTGTGTTAAATCTAGAATATCTTTTACTTCTTTCCTAGGAAGGAGAGCTCGCTTGGATGCTGAATTATCTGCAGTCCAGTGCATTCTGGGTGTAGTTGTTTGGTGTTCTGCATGGTTGGTGTACACTGTCTCTCTCCTATTGTTCAGTGTGGAAGAAAGGTTTGCAGTCAGTCTGACACTCTTTGCAGCATGGCCACATTGTTATTGGTTTTTTTTCCATCCAGATTCTTATAGGATTCTCTGCTTATTCTTCAAGTGAAACAAATTCATCAGGTTGTTTTAAACTATAAATTGTTACTCCTTAAATTTGCCTAGAAGTCAATGTATCTGTTTAGTGTAAGCTCCCAAATCTATGTAAAAAGTTCCTAATGATGTTTCTTTTTTAAAAAATTATCTACTTGGTTATTGATTTTCATTCTGCTCAACTTTGTCTTTCTGCAAATCTTATTTTGTGTGTATTGGAAATCTGGCATGATTATTTATCTATTCTTTTCAATTTTCATCTCCTCAGTTATTTCCTTAGAGTCCTAAATTTCCCTAGTTGTTTTTTTTAGCTAATTAATTTGATTTGTACACTCTGTATGCAATGGGTTCTTCACTGCCTCCATTAAAGTTTAAAAAAAAGTAATCACACATCCCCATTTTAAACCTCTTTCTGGTTTCAAATTGTTCTCTGCTTTTGACTATAGAGCTGTGTTCATGTGTTGTCTTAATCATTTTCCCACTGCTGGGATAAAAATACCTGGTGCCCACAGCTTAAAGGAGGAGTGGTTTATTTGTCTCACAGTTTCCAGTGGGTTTAGTTCATGGTCACCAGACTCCATGACAAAAACAGCATGGTAGAAGGGCCAGCCAGGCAGAGGAAAAGTGCTCAGCCCAGGGCAATTGGGAAGCAGTGGGAGGAAAGAGAGGAGTTGGGACAAGATTATGCTCTCCAGGTTATGTGGTAGTGCCCTCCTCCAGCCAGGCCCTGCCTCCTGTCAGCATCAAACTCATCCCTGGGATAAGTCCACTGAAGAATATAATGCACATGAGACTTTGGGGGGACATTTTAGATCTAAACTGTGTCTTGTCTGTATGTCCAAATGCCTCCATAAGGGTGACAGCAGCTAGAAAGCCTTGGGGTTGAGCTCAGTTTACTAAGCCAACACCTTTCCTGGGTTTACCTGTGATGTCTGTATCTCCCTGCACAAAGACTCCAGGTTTCATTGCATCTTCTAGAAACCTAAGCAGAACTGGAACTTTCTCCCTCACTCCAGTGCTGTATTTTTAGGTCTACTCAGCCTTTTTCACGGTGGTATAGGGTTTCTTCATTTGAGCGTATATACTTGATTGTGGGCCCATCCATCCTCTCTCATTCTGCTATTGCCCAGAAAGATTACTTGAATTTTCAGTTTGGCTAAGTATACTTTTCTGTCATTTCTAAAAGGGTCTGAATTTATCCCCTAATATATGCAAAGGAGAGGTCAAAAGATTTTAGGCTGTAATTGCGACCTTTATTTGAAAGCTATCATTTATCCCACTTCAAATCAAATCTAAAATGAATCAAATGACTTGACCAAGCTTGCTGTAAGGACAAGAAATTGTTCTCAAATTTAGATGTTTTTGAATCCAAAATTTTGTCTTCTTCGCACTGTGGGAGTCAGTATAAATAGCAGTTGTTGGTGGCTCTTAGGGAAGATGAGCAGACAGATTCTAATATCTGGAAGATGAAGACGCTGGTGGCCACCGTGGGAAGTGATATCCCAGTGCTGACTAAGAAAAGCAAGAGCATAAAAGACATTTCCGGTTGACAGAGTTTTTAAAGGGGTGAGCACTGATTTTAACCTCACATTTCATGAGGCTTCCTCTTTTCATCACAGAGATTCTCATGATAGCGTAACACTTCCAAAAATTATCTGGGGAACAATGATCCCAATACTGCTTCTATTTGAATCTTGTCTCCATTTGTTCTGGTCCAGGGCTGGGATGTCTGGGTTCAAATCAAGTCAAGAGCCACTGTGACCCCACTAAACTTACTACGGTAGATGGAAATGATGATGGTTTTCTTCCAAGTTTTAAAATAAAAACTCAATAGGAGAGAGCATGAAGAGTGACAGGAAACAGACAATACCTTATGACTTCCTCTAGACCAGGCCCCCTTGTAATTATGGGAGATTAGAAAGAAATAATAAATGTTAAGTTGTTCTCTCTCTTTTTTCCTTTTGGAAGAAAAAGAAAATGAATACCAAAAAAAGATGGTTAATGATGAATTTAGTTAGTTCCTCTTATTATGTAACTCTTGTTAGTTAGTGAGCCCACTAAGCCCTAGAGCTAAATAATAAAAATTTTTTTTAGTATCAGGAAGTACTGGCATAATATTGAGTATTTTCCAAAAAAAGCATATGATTTTGTGGTACACACCTATAATCTCATCACTCTGAAAGGCTAAGGCAGAAAGATCACAAGTTTGAGCCCAGTTTAGGCAACTTAGTGAATTAATGGGACTGTTTTTCAACATAAAAGTTTTTTTTTTTGAAAGGGCTAGGATGTACCTCAGTGTGAAGACCCAAAACATGATTTCTATAAAGGGGATACTTCTCTCAAAATGAGAAACATGCTGAAAAAAACTGACTATCCATGTGCAGAATGAATCTACAACCATATCTCTCCTCATATACTAATATAAAATTAAAATGGGTCAAAGATTTAGATGGTTAAACAGAAACAATCTTCTGAAAGATAAAATAGATAAAACTCTTGGAGACATAGTCAAGGACTTTTTGAACAGAACTCAGTTGCATAGAAAATAACACCAAGAATCAATAAAAGAGATTATATCAAATTTAAAAGCAAAGGAAACAACATGTAGACAGAAGAGATAACCTACTGAATAGAAAAATCTTTGCCAGCTAATCTTCAGACAGAGGAATAATATCCGGATATATAAAGAAATACAAAAAGTAGATACTCCAAAATACAAGACTCAGTCAAAAGCTGAGTCTTTTGACATGAGCAGATACTTCTCAGAAGAAATACAAATGACCAAAAAGCACATGAAATATGTTCAGCATCTTTAGTCATTAGAGAAATACAAATTAAAACAACACTGAAATTCCATCTTTAGAAAGAGTAGGCATCATCAACAACTTGAAAAACAAATGGCTGTTGGGAACTTAAACTAGTACAACCACTGAAGAAATTAGTATAGAGAGTCCCTAGAAAACTTAAATTAGAAATTTGATTTGACCCAGCCATAGCTCTTCAGGGTATCTTCCCCAGAGAGTTAAAGGCATCCTATTACAGTGACACATGCATACCTGTGTTTATAGCAGCATCACTCTTGATAGCTAAATCCTGGAAAGAGCCTATAAGTCTATCAACAGATGGATTGATACAGAAAATGTGTTATTTATAGATAATGGAGTTCTACTCTGCCATTAGGAAAGATAAACTTGGGTCATTCATGAGAAAATATATACACCTTTAGACCTTAGTGCTAATTGAAATGAATCAGACTTGGAAGATTAAATATTGCATGGTTTCTCATATATGAGACAAAAAAAGTATACATAATGTAAAGAGCAAAATAAAAAAGATGGTAAAAGACAAAGATGTAGAATTTTTGCAAATGGGAAGGTTATCTAGCAATAGAGGAAAAGAGAAGGAAAGGAGGTAAAAAGGATGATGGTTTGATATATATGTATATCAATAATGAATGTTATCATTATGTATATCAAACTTGTACTAATAAAAAATTAATAAAATCTAAGATCCCTTTCTCAAAAGATGATAAGCAGTCAGTTTTGAAAATTTGTAATTCAAAATGTTTTAACTGATCATTCCATCTTACTTTTAAACAACCTTGCCTCAGCTGTATCTTATTGCCTTGGCCCAGAAAATCATCCTATTGACTGCATATTGGGAGAAAGGGTGGGTTTACCATCCACAGACCCCGCTCCCCAGGGGAACCTGACAGACCTGGGCTGAGGACCATCTCTGGCTCCGATGTCAGGTGTTACTGCAAACAAAAGAAAGCAGAATATGGGGCAGGCAGTGAAGCGGAAGGAAGATGAATGTTTAAATGCTTCAGAAGTACCTGGATAAGAACTTGTGATATTATGATTTATGTATTCTATGCAGGTATGATCGCTTTCTCCTTCCCTCTCTCTCTCTTTTCCTCTCTCTGACATTCATTTTTCACATATAAACAGCATCTGTTTTCCTCAAACATTGACTCAAACTAACTCTTAAGCACTTTGCATGTTTTGCTATTTCTTCCTCTAATAGATGATACAACCAATAGAGGCCCCCAAGAATTTTCACTGCAGAGTGATCCAAACAGGTTATAAATGAGAATTCTGCAAGACAAGATCACTAGGTCTAGTTCTGATATGCTTAAGATTTAAACATCAAATCTTTTAAATAAAAGTAAGCGTGTGTGTGTATGTTGTATGTGAATGTATATGTGTGTATATGTGTGTGTGTGAGTGTGCACATGCATGTGCTGGGAAATGAACCTGAGGTGTTTTACACGCTGAACACGCTGTCTGTTACTCACTAATGTACACGCCCAGACTCTGAAATATTTTTCTGTAAATGTTCAAGTGTTTCAGAAGGTATATTCACACCTTGATAAAGGTGTGAATAATAAAGATTCTGTAACCTTAAATTAAAAATTTGTTTCATATGTGGAAGTTTTATTTTTAAAGTCAGTAATATTTGTGTGCTAAGTGTGGTCATGGGGCATATCCATATTTGCTCGTTTAAAAAGACTCTACACAAATTGGCAAGAACGAGGCCCACATAAAATTTCCTTTTATTGTTAGGCAACATGGTGAACTGAAAAGCCCATTTTCCTATGGAAAGTTGTATTTAAATTTATCTTCTCATGTTTATAAATTGGTGTGTGCAATTGGGATAGATTCAACATATTTCACAGTATGTACGGCATCAGTACTGTGAACCAAATCGAGTGGTAGGTAGGATGTCCCAAGGAAAAGAAGGGTTCCATGTGTATTTAATGGGGAACACTGGCTGCAGCGCCTATTAATCAATTCATGGGTAAAATATTCCAATACACTAACAATTGGGATGACCGTACCAGTATCTACTGATGCCTCTTAATCTGCAGATGTATTTAACTTGACATCTCATGGTTCCAGATGTCTGATTTAGATTCCAATCACACATGTTGAAGATTATTCATTTTCCCCTCTTGGTAATAGTCCCTACTGCTAATTTTTGCATGGGGGTGGTGTGTGAGATGAGAATGTAGCGCATAGTGTTATAGAAAAATCAATATCAAATCGAATGGGAGACTCTTTGCACCAAGGAGTTAGAAGACAACTGTTTATTGTGCTAGTGGGCTGATGGGGCCAAGTCTAAATCACTAGCAAAGAGCCAGCTTTGAGTCCAGTTTAGGAAAAGTTACAAGCAGGAAGTACAAGGTATTACATGATTGGTTATGTGGATTGAATTAAATCATATGTTGTCAGGTAGACTAATTCGAACTACATTTGCTTAAAAGGAATTGTTTATCATAACATTGGAAAATCCTGGACATGAAGGCAGGGAGTTCAAACTGCACAGGCAGAGTTAAAAGTATCTTGGACTGGGTTACTTTGCCCCAACCGAAGTCCTTGAAGTCGATTAGAAGCAATGTATTTTCTTAACAAAGGGAAGCATAAGCTGAGAATAGTCAGACTGGCCCAGTGTGTTAGCAGGAGAAAAACAGCTGGACCCCCTCCAGGCTGACTGAATTCAGAGGGTGTTTATATGTAGGCAGCAGGAGCATAGCAGGGGCTACTATTTGACTTTAACTTGCTATTATATATCTGTAAGTTTGTTATTCTATAACTGTGCCTTTGCTAATCGTGTAATTGTACCCTTATAACTGTGCCCCAGCAATAGGAGGGAAAACTGAAAGATGCCGAGAAAAGCATTGGTCTGTATATTTCTACGGTATCTTCCTCCTCCAGACTGTGGTGGAAACCTTGTTTCACCTGCATGCTTGATTCTGTTATTGTGAAGCTAACATCTCTCTGAAGATTCAGAAAGGCAATTTGTATCTGACATAACTGTTTCCTGATGGTCCCAGAGAGCACTGTATGCTGTTAGAGGGGGTAGAAGTGAGGTTCTCGGTACTGATGATAAATACAGCTTGTTTTAAAGTATCTTGAAAACGGTTTCTTTTTTTCTTTCCCCCACCTGATAACTAATATACAAGCTTGAATTATATGTGGTGTGAGCAAAATACATGAGAGCCTAAATTAAAAGAAAATCTATTTCAATAAAAGATACAATAAAAGATAAAAGTCATTAATCCCACTCAAAATCGTCCCCCTCACTTTGAAGACACTTGTCCCATTGTTCTTGCCACATTCTGGAGCACTTTGGGAAGTCTTTTGTGAGTGTCCTTATGAAATGTGATAAAAAAATGTAACTAGTGCTACTGCTGAGTGCCACCCAGTGGAAAGGCAGGATGGTGAGAATATAAATGTGCCCTCATCCACCTTATTCACCAGTTCTGGCAGCATGTGGCTGCTGGCTGTGCCTAAAAGTCAAAATGACCATGAAAATAAACATTTTGAACCAATTTAGGACATCAGGTTGGCCATGACAGTGCCAACTAGAGACACTCTCAAAAGAGGATTTCCAGAGCTGCTTCAGAAAGAGTCAGGGATGATGGGATAAGTATACTCAAAGTGTGGGGAAATATGTTGAGGGAAGTGAATAGCAACTTATTATAAATTTTTAAAATTTAAATATTCACTTTATTTTCTGATCACATCTAATATGTAAACTCTTTCATGAAGATTTGTCAGAGGGAAAAGACTAGATTTTAAGGGCCTGGAGGGCAGGGAGTTTTCATGGTCAAGGTATTTGTATGATTTGCAAAGCTTAGATTTTCAATACACCATATTTGTCCAGCTCTTATTTTATATTTGATTGATTACCCTTATTGAAGGGAAAGGGTTCTATCTATAATATTGATTCTGGTAATGTTTTGAATCTGTTATAATTACTGAGGCTGTTATTTTGGACACCTATATAAGTATCTTGTTAATTGGAAACCAACCTTATAACTAAATTGCCTGGGTTGTATTAATGATTTTGTATATTAGAAGTGTTAATTTTCCATAGCAGGAAAGAATAACACCTACGTATATCTAAACCTCATCTTACCATGCTATTTCAACAATTATGCTAGTTCACTGAATAATCTTATGAATGTGTCCTACAATTAAAAATAATGAGCAAATTCTTAAACAGTATAAATTTAAGAATGAATGCTTATCATCACGATTAGGCATTTCCTCTTACCAACATCAGGAATTTACTAATAAACTGTACTTTTTCACTGTTATAAAAAATTGTTATCTTATTTTGCCCTTTCTCATTGTTTATCTACTCATTTTCATTTATTTTTTTCCCTTCTATATTGCAGTGGTATATGTACAGTTTTTGTTCCAGTCCTGATAAGTCCAGTCTGAAGATTGGTCCCACCATACATTTATGGATTTATAATACATAGTAGATTGTCCTGATGATAAATTCCCTTGATGTTATGGTAACTTCCAAGTATGTTGCCAATGCACTATTTCACAGATCAGAATTTGACGTCTCATGAACCATATTAAAACACTCGAAACACATAGTGTATTAAATCAAGACACAGTGAAAAGCAAAGGGAAGATACTGGAAAAGATTAAAACAACTTGGAAGAGATGTAGCTGGGAGGAAGGACGGAATGCCTACATCCTTGCTACACAACTTCTGTGTGCCCTTCACTGCGTGGCTGACGTGATAACGTAGGCTTGTGCTGGATGAACTTGGAAGTGGGAAAGGGCCTCAGCAGATGCAAGGTCCCCAAGCCAATTTATTTTATGACACAGGGAAAAACATTTGGCCAGTAACTGTCGCTGGATAGCAATAATTTTTATGCTTATGGCTTAGAAATATAAAGAGCCACAATGAGTAACACCAATGCATGACATTTAAAACTGTTATTTCCGGGGGGGACATAATTCAAATCTATGAAAAAAATTTAATTTTATTGATATTTAATTTAAACAGTAAAATATATTCTATTCAAAATTTAAAACTACATGTTAGTCACTTTTAAATGAGTTATGTATCCATGTAACCACTAGCATAAATGAGATTTAGCACATTTCCATGAACTCTCAAATTCCCTTGTACCACTTAGCAATCTGCCTCCCAACCCCACGCCCAGACAAACACGACTACATTTTGTCTCTGTAGGTTAATCTTGCAATTTCTAAGAAGAATTATGTAGGATGCAATCTTTTGCATTTAACGGTTGTTAAGCATCTTGTTTTCCTGATTGAGATGCACAACTGCAGTAGCTCACTCCTTATTATTACAGAGAATTTTCCATTATGGCGATACACCTTGGTTTGTTCACTCACTTAGTGCCGAACATTTTGACTGTTGCTGGCTTTGGGTTATTATAAATAAAGCTGTTATATGTTTGTAAGTCCCAGGCTTTATTTGGATATGTGTTTCATTTCTCTTCAGTAAACACCTACAGGTGAAATTAGAAAGTCATACGGTACGCGCGTGTTTAATTTAATTTCTGTGGTGCAGAATGTTGTGGTAATTTACACTGTGATTTGTTCCCCGTGCTGGACAAACTCAGGGTTCCCGGTTTTTCCAGCTGACGATACCAGATGTTGGCTTTCCTCGGTCACATAGCGGTGTCTCCTTATGATTCCAACTGGCCTTTCTCTAATGAGTAACAGCGTGCATGTTTGCATGATTTCAGAGCCATTCATATAGCTTCTATGGGGCCTTTATATTATATTTTCCCTATACTTAAATTAGGTGGTTTTATTTTTATGACTGAGTTTAAGAGTAGTTTCATATTCTGGCGACAGCCTCGCTAACGGTGATGATTATCTCCAGGGGTGTAGTTAATTTTTTCACTTTCTTTTGTGTTTTAGAACAGAAGTTTTAATTTTTATACAGCATGCTATGTTATTTTAATTTTTTGTGTGTTTTCTGTGTTCTTTCAGAAAGATTTTGCTTACTTTAATATAAATTTTTCTCATGTTTTATTCTTGAAATTTAATAGGTTTAGATTTTGTGTTTAGGTCCATAATCTGCCTTTAATTAAGTTTTAAGTGTTTCTTTAATGAAGAGTTGAGGTCCATTTTAAATAAAGTGTAGCATGTTATAGTTAGCCCAGCACTGTGTATTAAACTAAACTTTCTCCATTGAGTTAGTTTGGCACATTTGTTATAGATTTATTGACTATTTACATATGTTTGTCTCTGGACATCTCCATTGTATTCCATTGATGTTTATGTTTAATTTTATACCAGTGCTGTACTTTCTTGAGTTAGCTATATAGTAAATTTTGAAATCAGGCATTGTAAATTGTCCTTATTTTCGAAGTTGTTTTGGCTATTCTAGGTCATTTGCCTCTTTATGTTAATATCAGACCAGCCGGTATTGCTGTAGGCATCTGTAATCCTAGCACTTGGGAGGCTGAGGCAGGAGAAGCACTTAGAGTTCAAGGCCAGCCTAGGCTACATAATAAGTTCAAGGCCAGTTTAAACTACATAATGTTTCAAAAAAAAGAACAAAACAAAATATCAGACCCAGCTTGTCAATACATACATATACACATACACAGCCAGTGGGAATTTCGATTGAAAATTATTGAATCTACTGATTAATTTGGGAGGAATTGATATCCTTTTAATCCTTTTAATTTAAGGACATTACACACCTCTCCATACCTTTGTCTTCATTAATTTCTTTGAATGATTTTTAAAGTATTTAGCGTACTGATCTTGCATGTATTTTGTTATGTTTGTTATACATTATTTACTATTTATGTGTGCCATTGTATATGATTTTCTTTGAATCAATTTATTTTATAGTTACTTGTTACTGGAGTATAGAAATACTCCAGTATTTTGAGTATTGTGTTTATATACTCTCACCTTGTTAAATTAACGTATGAATTTTAGCAGCTTTTTTTGGTAGATATTGTGGGATTCAATGAATACAGATAGTTTTACTTTTCTTATTTCAATCTCTGAATTTTCTTTATTTTTCTTTCATATTATGTCTACTTGTTTCCCATCTTAAAATCTTTCTTAGGAATACTGTTCATCATAAATTTTTCATAGCTGCTTTTTAAAATCACCTTGGGAAACTGTGCTACTTTACTACTACTATCTTGAAAGTATGTTTTTTAATCATGAATGGTTGTTGACATTTGCAAGGTGATTTTCTATATCTATTAGATAATCAGATGAGTTTACTTCTTTCTTCTGGTAATATGGTAAGTAACATTTATTTCAAATATGAAGCCAGCTACAGTTTCCTAGTTTGAACCTTGCTTGGTCATGATGTGGTATCGTTTTTTATATTGTTGATTAAATAAACTATTTTGTTTTTGTTCCAGGAATTGAACTCATGACCTCGCACTTGTCAAGCAGGTGCTTACACCGATGAGCTAAATTCCTGGCCATGAACTAAGATATTTTATAAAGAATTTTTGCATTGCTACTTTTAGACATAACAACCAGCAATACTGTTTTCTTATAATGTGTCCTTTTGGTTTGGTTCAGGGTAATTGTGATCTTCTAAAAAGAACTGGGAAATATTCAGTCTTCTATTTGCTGAAAGACTTTATTAAGCAATTCTATTTCTTTTTAAATGTTTTGCACTGTTCACTCAAAGGCCACTTGAACCTAAAATTTTCTTCGTGACAAGTTTACAATTACTAAAAGAAACATAGTTTGGATTATCTATTGACAAGAAGTTGTGAAGAACACACCAGGAATTTCTGAGTAGCTTCTGCCAGTTTCCCTTATTGATCACTTTTAATTAATTGTAGCACAATATCAATACCAGCGACTGAAGTTAGTGTTACCCAAAAGTGTGAATATAGTGATGTGTAACCAAGATACAAAATCCTCTACCATCATGAAAATCTTCTCTGTCTATCCTGGTTTTAAACTTGCAACGATCCTCCTGCCTCAGCCTCCTGAGTGCTGAGATCACAGGCGTGCACCACCACGCCTAGCTATCCCTTTTATTTGCTTATCTTTCCCCTTCCTCCCTCTATCTCTAACCTGTGAGAACTGTTAATCCTTTAAAAAGGCTCTTTACCTGCTCCCATAATATACTTATCTTAAATTTTTTCTCTCTGTACACTGAGAACTATTTCAGAGTGTTACGCTTGCTTGAAGCAAAGCCTTAAGCATAATTTTGAGGTGTTGGCAGTATAGTTCAGAGGTCAAGCATCTGTCTAGCATGCATAAAGCTGTAAGTTCAGTCCCCAGTACTACCAAAAAAAAAAAAAGTCTCTAAACATAATTTTGAAAACTCAAGAGAAGTTAAGTCTATTATATTCACTCATATTCTTACTATTTTGTTCTTTCCTATGTTCCAAGATTCCATCTTTTCATTTCCATTCTGAGAGCTTCCTTTAGCCGTTCTTTTAGAATAGATGAGATTGGGACAATTTCTCTGAAATTATCTTTACCCAATAATATATTGATTTTTCTTCTAATTCTTTTTTTCCTTGCTACCTCCATTTTATATTTTTCTTTTTCAATGTTTATTTTCATTAGTGCATGTTTCCAGTAAACAATGCTCACCTTCCTTATAAAAAGTTGATACATGCCCATAAAAGATCATATGGAATTCCTTTCTCCCCCTACCCTTTCCCTCTTGCCTTCCATACCTGGTCTCCTTTTTCTTCTGCAAAAGGTCTACTCCCTATCTCCTGTGCTTTTTTTTTTTTTTTTTGCCTCTTAGAACACTTTTCCTGGATCTAGAATTTTGAGTTGACATATTTTTCTTTCTACTCTTGAAAAATGTTGTTTACTTTCTTCTGGCCTTCATAGGACCTGATGATAAATCTGCTGTTGTTGGAATTGTTGAATAGTTTTTCTCCTTTAGATTATGTATCATTTCTGCCCTAGTGTTTCAATTTCTCTAAACAGTAATTAAGAGCACAAATAAAAATCAACAGCAATATATTATGGAGTTATGGTATACAAAGATAAAATAAATGGGCACCATAACATGGAAGACAGAAGGGACCGAAGGCAGTGCACTGACGGGCACGCCCACGTGACCCCGAGGTGGTGTGAAATACGTGACACTATTGATGCATCCGAGATGTGCACTGTAAGCAGTAGAGCAAACATTACAAACTAAGTTAAGGAAGCCAGTGATGGAGATTAACTCTCAGCTAAAAAAAAGAAAAAGAAGAAACACCAGATAGGAAAAATAGAAAATAACAAACCAGTAGATTGAAATCCAAACACTCTTCCACAGTGATCAGTTCCAGTGTATCCAAAGAGAGAAGGACCACGCCCTGGTGATGGGACACTTGGTCCAGACCTTGGTAGAAACCTTCTTCGTGGTTGTCATTCAAGGTTGTCAGAATGTGAGTCAGCCACTGATGGACGATGAAGCTGTTCGTTGGGCAGATAAGAACTAAGAGCTTGGGCTATTTATATCATTTTAAATAGAGCTAGAAAAAGAAATTTGACCTACTGTTAATATTAACAGAGGCACTGGGAGAAACAGCAAGGCAAGAGGAAGGTACTCAGACTGAATAAACAGTGTTTGCAGATTCCAAGAGGCAAGCTGGCTGGCACATTTTAATAGCAACTAAACCAACTGAAAAGAACAGGGAATCACCGGTGTATCCTAGTAATGGCTCAGCCTCACTGCTGCTGCAAAAAAGAGGCTCGCTGAAATGTTTTATAAGAAAAATTGAGAGTGGAGGAAAGGGAACTCTTTCAGGAGGAGCTCACTAGGAATGGAAATGTAGCTCATGGAGCCATAACAAAAGAAGCTTGTGAGGAGCATGGGTTAGCAGCGAAACTGTCCAAAACAAACACACAGACAGACTCTCCCTTGCCAGTGGCCACTCAGCATGGAGAAGCAACTGCTGAGTCAAGGGGGTGAGGAGAGTTCTCAGTGATGGGCTCCTCTGAAGAGCTCACAGCTTCCATGTAAGGCAGAATCAGCCCAAACCTCTACCAGAGCCGACGAGGTGGACCCTGGTTGCATATGGCATCATTTCAGGGGTGTTTCTCATCCACTTTCCACACTTCGCCCTTTCTCATGCCATAGCCAAGTCTCTACCTGATGCAAGAGAAAGTATTTACTAGGAGAGAGAAGAAGACAAGAAGGAGAAAAGTGCCAGTAGGAAGGTACAAAGAATTTATTTCTGCGTCATTTTCCCACTATAGGCTTAGCCTGCCTGGGCCAGGGCAAGGGATAAGGTTGTGATGTTTAATCAAAGTAAGAGTTTTGATGCTTACTTTGTATGAAAATATTTATTTTTGCAATAAGTCTGTTTGCAACTTTCAGTATATATAAAACAGTGTATTACCTAAAAGTAAGCCGAACAAGTGATGCTAGGTATCAAATGGGATGAGTTCGTGGTCCCACAATACTGAGGAATGAAGGAAGAAGTTTTGTTGGAGTTTTACTGGAGAGTTTTATGGGAAATAAGGAGAGAACACCTCCTGGATCCTGACTGAGTGACCACTAAGGCCCTTCGTTGGGGGTAATTTACACAGAAAAATCACAATGAAAGTACAACATAGGTCAAGCTACAATTGATCTATAGGATTACAAATAGAGCAATTTAGCTAATACGGATCCAACAGGGAAATTTGTCATGTAGCAAAGGTACACTGAAAGAGCAAATGCGTTTTGGGGAAGGGAGGGATCCAGATGCCCTGGTCACTCACCTGGGCTACTGATGCCTAAGCGGACTTACTGGGCCAGGTGGTTCTAATTACAATAATAATCTCAAGTTACAGTTTCCCTCTCATGGAGGCTTGTAGACCTGGCACTGCCTCTTCATCTCGAGGTCTGACCTTCTTCAGAGGCACCTCCAGCCACAGTTCTGGGTCTTTATTTTTTGTGCCCACTGCCTTGAGAGTCCAGTCTCTGTCTGCCTGTGTATTAACCTCTTTCTAACTTAGGCGCCTATAATAAAAGGGACAGACCTGGCATTTATCCAGGGGCAAGGAAGGATTACTCCCACGGCATACATTTTAAAGAGTGACAAGAGGCAAAAGTAAAGTCGGGTTTGAATATGACATGGGGTATGTGTTAGATTATTCTGGAGCAACAGAGAAGCAAAAGTATGAAATGAACAGGTTTATTGAGTTGACGACGTGGGGTGGAGCACACAATTCATGGCGGCTGGGCTGTCTCCTTCAACTGGATTATGGGGGGTATGGGACGTATGTAACCCTTGACTGGGGGTGGATCTTAGGGCAGGCATTGATGACACTCGAGAAGCTGACTGGAATTTTCTTCATGCACACTGGGAAAGGAAAAAGGAAGTTGTAATAGGGGAAGGAGGAAGTGACCTCAGGGTAAACATCCCCGACTGGGCCTTCCACGCCATAAGGTCCTGTAATTTATTCTAGGGCAAAACTCTTTCAGTATGCGTGGTCGACACACCAGAAACAGTATCAAAGGGAAGAGAGCTGTTAGGTCATAGCGCTGGGGTGGCAGGGGCACGCAAGTGAGGAGGAAAGAATAAAGTGGAAGCTATGCTTTTATGTACTCTTGGGCTTGTCCTTATGCTTCCCGCCCTGTCACTATTACGATCATCTGTGTGTGGGAAGGCCTCCCTGTCCTGGGAAAGCTTGTGTGAGGCTTTGTCAGTTTGGGTCTGTCCTGATTTGCTACTGAAAATCTAAAATGTCAAGGGCTAATGCTTAGGGGTGGCTGTAGGAAAGGGATTTACTGGCTTTCACATCATGCTAGAGAAACAACAGGGTCCCATCCCAAGTGTTCCACAGTGAAACCTTATTTAACTTATCTAAATGAGGGTAGGAACATGGCATGGGGGGTTCTGAGCAGACTTCAGTTTACTTTTTCGAGGGGGAGGGGATAGGGTCTTGCTGTGCCTCCAGGCTGGTGTCAAACTCCTAGTAATCCTCCTGTCTCTGCCTCCCAAGTACTGAGAGTACAGGCATGCACCACCAGGCCCATTGTCCAGCTTACTTTTACTTTTGAGAGGACTAAACTATTTCTGAGAGAGAAAGAGAAATTGCCATACCATTTTCATTTTTGGAAAACCAGATAACCTTTATAAATCATTGCATGGAAAGAATTAGAATGTTTATGCCTGTGCCTTATTTTTTCTTCCATTTTTGCATTATATATCTAACTTTTTATTCAGAATAGGGCCACAACAAGCAAACTACTGATTTTTCCCCTTAACAATTCAGAAAAATATCTGATCATGAAAAGGTCAAATCTCATATATGCAAATAGCATACTTCTCTTTCTCTTCTTTGCCACAGGAAAGATGGTCTCATTAGTTTAGCTTCCTTCCTTCCCCCACGCAGTGGATGGAATTTGCAATGTTTCTGTGATTCAGGTCGCCTTTCAGTGAGAATCTCGTTCAGGTCTTGGTCTTAGACAATTGGACTCAATAGGCAATCATTTTTCATTCTTAAGTTTTCACAAAGAGAAATAAGGTCACAGTTGTTGGAAGCTTTGAATGAAACCTGAACACAAATGGCATTAGCTTTTTAAATGATGTGAGTTAAGGTCCTTTGTGTATTCAATGGCTTAAATTTTTTTACTTTGACCTTTGTCTATTAAACTTGTCTTTGAGATGTCTTTCCCAAGAGTCCAGGGATGGTCCTACACCACTGTGGCACTGTGTGTGGTTGGTAGGGTAAGAATGTGGGCTTTGGAGAGAGTTAGGCATTGCTTTGAATTCTGGTTCTGTTTCTTACAGAAATGTGCAAAGTGTGTAAAGAACAAGTGTAAGTCTCATTTGTCTCCTTTGAGAAGTGGAAATAATAAATAATCTTTGAGTTTGTTGGGATTGAATAAGAAGTTGTGTGGTAAGATGCAGCAAAGTGCCTGCTAAGAAAATACCCAATCCATGTTAATATTAATAATGTTTTAAAAGCTGTTTCTGTGAGATAATTGAGACAAATTTCTTAGAATTTCAGGATTTGGGGTACATTTGATGCCAAGAATATAGTGATATCTATTCTAAGTATACAACCAATGAAAAGAAACAAATCATTACAATGTTTATATAATGGAAGATTAAAGAAAATGACATTGTCTTTCTTTTTTAATTTCAGTGCTATGTTGGTGGCGCCATCTGCTGTTTGCAAAAAAAACCCCATGTTTGGAATTTTTGATAAATGTAACATAGTGTACTACCGTTCACCAAGAGTAGGTCAGTCTTTTTCCCCCTCACTTAGTACTTAGTTGTTTTGAAGGGCTAGCAAAACCTACCTATAAATTCTTTAATGGTGTCACCCACTTGGTGACTAAGCGTTATCAATAAATCAATTTAAATTACCTTGATATCTTTTTAAAAATTGTGAAATGAAAGGCTTCCTAAACTTACATTTTGAATTCCTTTTTTTTTCTTGCTCAGAGGTTAGCGTGAGATCAGATTAAAATCAGGACACATGCTATTGACTGGCTTTTACTCCACAGGATAAAACAAGCTGTACGTTTTAGGCTGACTGCAGAGGCTCATGAGAAAGCAATTTTGTCTGGGGCTGGCTCTGAGAGACCCTGGCTCTGGGTTGTGCACCCGGACGAGGACCTCTAAAGCAGAGGAATAACGTGAATCCAAGAGCAGTTGGAGAAAGAGCAAGATATGAGGTACCGCTGTGTTTTCTGGTAAAACCGTTTCACTGTGGGGTTTTGGCAGTAGATGGAATTACACAGTGGCAAATCAATGCATGCGGCAAAAAATTACCACATAAAATACATTTCCCACTATCTTTCTTGTAGTCAGATTCATACGCTATGAAATTCACCATTTAAAGATGTGGAATTTAGTACACTCACAATGCTGTGTAGACATCACCACTGTCTATCTGTGGTTCTAGGAAGTTTTTCTCACCCTGGAGTAGCTCCTCATTTCTGCCCAGCCCTGGCAAATACTCCTCTGTGTCCTGAGTTTGCCTGTGATGGGTATTTCATATACGTGGAGTCATACATTGTGTGCCTGTTGTGACTCTTCCACACAGCATAATGGGTTTGTTCTTATTGTTATTTGTATCCTTTCTTCTTTCCTTTTCATGGCTATCCCAAAATTTGCTTATCTGTTCATCCATGTATGGATATTTTTGTTGTTTCTACCTTTTTATTATTGTGAATGTGCCACCATAAGCACATTTTTTTCCTGTCTGAGCACCTGTTATTTAATTCTTTTAGGCCTATACTTAAGGGTAGAATTGCTGAACCATTTGCTAATTCTACATCTGTTTGATTACTGAGGAATGGACAGTCCCTTCTGTGGTGACTGCACCATTTTGCATCGCCACCGACCATGTGAGAGGAGGCCAGTTTCACTGCATCTGAATTCCTAATGCTTTTTTTAATATAAATATCCTAGAGGGAGTGAGGTAGTCTCTGATTATAGTTTTCATTTGAAAGATATGAAGACCTAATATCTAATGACTTTGAGCATTTTGCGTGAGCTTGTGGGCCATTTGTGTATTGTTTTGGTGGCATAATTTTTCAAGTCCTTTGCCTTTAGTGAGGTTTTTTTTTTTTTTTTTTGTTTTGTGGTTTTTTTTTTTTTTTTTTTTTTTTTTTTTTTTTTTTTTTTTTTTTTTTTTTTTTTTCGTACTGGGAATCAAACTCACAACTTCGTGTTTGCCAAACAGGCACTTATATCGCTGAGCTAAACCCCAGCCTGGCCTTGGTGAGTTCTAAAAACAGGATTAAAAGGATGAGACCAGCACAAGAGCCTCATGATAAGACTTTGTAAGTGAAGAAAAGGACCTGCTTGGTCATCTGCGGTTGGGAGAGGTTATTGTAAGGCTGGCTACCATAGGGACAAAGGACAAACTAACTTCTGAGTCCTTCGCTTGTTACCCATTAAAAGCATGATTTGTCTTTTCCTCAGAAATAGGGACTTAAAAGTGATTTTGCAAAAACACTGTAACTCTGCGGTTGGGCCTAAAGATGCCCAATAGGTAACAAAAAGCAGAACAAAACTTGGCCTTCTGTTTGCTTCCTTTATTATTTCAAACCTTTGGATACAGGTATGTTAGCTATTTAGAAAAAGCAGACAGACAAGGTCTATTATCCCTAAATGTACCCAGTCCATCTCATCTCAGGATTTACAGTGCGTCCAGTTACCACCTTTTCTGCATCCAGGTCCAGACCTCCTCCCTGCAGTGACACCTGAAAGTGTCCCCCATTGTCCTAAACCTCCGATCACCTAGGTTCCAAGAAACGCACACTTTGCAGACCACCCCGTGGTGAGATCCCCTTCCCAAGCAGAGACAGTCATCTCAGGGGAAGCAAACTGCCGCCTGAACCTCAAGGAGTCCTCCAGGCCTGAGGTGGTGACTGACACCACCACTGCCCACCACAGAGCCCTTTTCCTTGCTGGTGGGCCGGTGCCACGCTCTTCAGCAGTGTGCTCCTTCTGGCTACCCTCGCTTTCCCCTTTTCTCTTTCCTTTGTTAACAGGCCAGCTGGTCAGCTCCTTAAGCTGAAGTCTCTTTCCATTTTCTCACACTTCCCAGTGAAAGCTTCTACCCGTACATCCACCCTAGAGCTTTACTTTTAATTTCCATGATCACTAAAGCAAGGCCCCATGCTGCTGGTGATAAGGCTGCACAGGAAAATAAAGGAGCAGAGAAACAAGTTCCTGCAGCTACACAGGTCTTGGGAGGAACTGGAATGCAACTCATTATTTTCCATTTGTTCAAAAGTCATTTTCTGGGCCCCGATGTGAGGTCATTGTAGGCACTGGAAACACAGAAAAATGTGCCCCGTTGGTCTCAGGAAGGTGACATCTTGTGCTCCCTCCTCCACTGTCACTCTGCCTTATTTGTTTCTTCTCTACCTTTCCTTTCTCTCTGTTTTTCCACACACCAGTTCCTTTCTTTGTACTTTGGTGACTTTCTTGGTATCTTGGTAATCTCGGGGGATGCTCTGATTCCTTTGGCAGTCTGTCCTGTTAGAGAATCCACCAGGGCCCTGGGCCTTCAATCTGCACCTACAGATGGTCCATCACATGGAACCAGGCTTGTCCGCAGCTTGTCTGAGTAAGCTCTGTGTTCAAAGAGGCAACTATTCAGAGTCTCTGATGGGCTGTTTCCTGTAAAGTTTGAAACTTTTCATAAATTTACAAATACATCTCCTTTAGGTTTGTTGTTTGCATAATAAATTGCCATATACTGAGCAGCTAAAAGCAATGCATGTATCTTGTTGTATCACCCCAGTGGCGGGAGGATGTAAGTTGGTGTTAGAAGCCCTGGTTCCTTCTGGAGGTTCCAGGCAGAATCTGGTTTTTTTGGTCTCCAGCTCATCCAGGCTGCTGTGTGACTGTGTCACTACAGCCTCTGCTTCATCCTCAGTCACTTCTGCTCTGCTTGGACTTCCTGTATTCCTCTTGTAAGGACCTCTGTATCGTACCGGCCCCACCTGGCTAGTCCAGGGTTACCTTCCGATCACAAAACCTGTGTCCTAACCACATTGCTAAGCCTCTGTTGGGCTATAAGGCAAAATCTATGTCTCTGGAAATGAGGAGGTAGACATCTTTCAGGGGAGTTTCTAGTCTAAAACTATGAGTCATAGTTAAAAAAAAAAAGCTGGAAAGCTGGGACCAGACAATTCTAGAATTTAAAGCAGGATGTGGGACATCTCAGGAAAGTTAATATAACCATAAGTTCCTAGTGTTTCTGTTAGTGTTTTATTCACCAGACTGAGGTTTGCAGGCAAGGTTGTTGCTTTAATGTTAACATTTTGGAAATGAGCCATGCAAAGTCAAACACAGACTAAGTATTACTTGGCAAAATTAATGAAGTGGATTACTCACAGAAATTAAACAGTTCTAGCAGCAATTAGGCCACCCCAGGGGTTCTTTAAAGCTTGTGGATTCATTAATATTTAACAAACCATGCTACATGAGGCATAGTATCTTTCACTAGATGATAAGGAGAAAAAAACCCTCTCCTCCTTCCTCTTGACAGAGCTCTTTAGCTGCCCATTCTGGGTCTTGGAGTTCCCTTCACACTAGGTTCTCTTCTTAAGCAAATTCCTTTAGCCAGATGGACCAAGCCCCTAGCTATAAAGAGATGGAGTCAAATTGTACAAGAGTCCATAGGTGTTAGGCTGGTTAGACCTTTACTACAGAAAACCTGTATTGGAGAAATGGGGTGGAGCGTTTCTATACAAAGCAGATTAAGAATCTTGATTTTTTTTCTGTATGTTTGTTTAAAATATTTACATAGGGAGCAGGCAGGAAATGAGTTTTGCTGAAATGTTTTGTAAGTTCAGTGTATCTCCATGAGGGACTAATTTTTATTTCAGTTTATGCATCACCTCAACCCCACTCTCAGGAGCTACAGTGGAATGCTTTTTAACACACACACACACACACACACACACACACACACACACACGTACACACTACTTCCAGAATGGTCACATTTGCCCTCTACCTACCTAACTTGTTCCTGTGGAAACTTTTCCTGTCCTCTTTCATAGGAGATGGCTAGTGAATTGTTTTAGCCTCAAATTCCAGGGAATGCAGCTGGGAACTTCGGTCTGCCAGGAATCTGAGTATGCCTTGCTGTTAAATCAGCATTTTTTCTCTTTTCCTTGCCCACAATTCATTTCTCCAAGCAATACATCGTCTGTAAGACAATTCTCAACTCATCCCCCACTTTTAACCTGAAGCTATCAAAGCTGGTATTTCTATTTCACAGGCTACAGTAAGTATTTGTCTTAGTTACTTTTCTCTCATTTCCGAGACAAAGTACCCAACCCCTGAAGTTGAGGGAGGAAAGGTTTATTTTGCTCAAAGTTTGTAAAGGTTTCAGTCTGTATGTAGCTGACTCCAAGACAGAGTGGCACGCAACAGAGGAGCAACAGAAGATGGCAGTGGAGAACAGCAAAAGTAAACACGAGAGTAAAGAAGAGCCTCTCTCTGTTCTTATGTTGTATCCAGTCTATCAGGATTAGGACAGTGCCAGTCCAACCTGTGAGCTAATCCAGCAGTCTCCAGCCCTTAATCCCAGCATCCTTTATTCCAGTATCATACCGCCAATCAATCACACAGGCCTTCAAAGAAGCACTGTGACTCCATGAGGCTTTGGGAGACATCCAAACACAGGCCATAACAGTACTACAACACAGTAGTACAACAGTAGTTGCATCTACCTCCAAGGTGTCTTCAAAATTCTCCTTTTGGTGAATAAGTCTGTTTCTGTCCTTGCTAGTGTCTGTTTTAAGATCCCAAAGCTTTTACACTATAAACAATAGAATACTATTGTATTATATTCACTTGAAATAATAGAACCAGATTCTTTTGTGCTCTAAACAACACTTAACTCTTTTATCCCAAACCATAAAATACATGATGATGTCTAAAGCATTTTAAATACTGAAACAATTGAGGGTATGGGGGTTGCTTTCCCTCCCTATGTTTGAAATGAAACAGAAACAAGTTTTGTCTTGGCTAAAGTTTTGGCTCTCTTGATGTCCTTATAGTCTGTAATTGTCTTCCTCCACTCTTCTCTCCTGCCTTCCCCTCCCTTCTCCTTTCCTCCCTTCTTTTGCCCTCTCCATCTCTCCCCTCCTACCCTGTGAGCTAATCCCTCTCCTCCCCCTTCCCTCTCCTCTTGTTTTTCTCTCCTCCCCTCCCCTCTCCTCTCCTTCCCTTATTTTTCTTCCTTCTTGTTTCTTCCTTCCTCCTCCTCTTCCACTCTTTGTTTCTCTCTCTTTTTCTCCTTCCTTCTTTCCATCTTTTTCTGCCTTCCTTTTTGTTTCTCTACTAATTTCATTTTTAGTAATAATAATGTAATTTTGAAAGTATTTTATTTTTATTGTAAGATGAAGCAGATAAATACCTTAAAATTATTAGAAGCCCAGGCCTAAAGTATCAAAGAGTTACAAATATGGAATAATGCTATGCCATGTTAAATCTGAGTAGGATGCGCAATATTAATTCTCATTGAAAATACACACATTCTTTTGTGCCTGTGGGACATTGCTGGAACCCGGTGTTCTGATTCCGTGTTTCTGCAAGAGCCTCATAGTCGTGGTTCTCAGCAGTGAGCCTCCTACTAATTGTCCTTGCAACTGCTCAAAGCTGCCTGTGATGACCAAGGTACCAGACTTTCCTTTATGCCAAAGTGCAAATCTAGCTTTCAGATCTGTTTACAGTCTACAGGAAATGGTTCTGGAATTCCTATTTTTGTAAATTCATTTTTCTTCTTTTGAGACAGGTCCTTGCTATGTAGACCAGGCTGACCTTGAACTTGTGGTGGTCCTCCTGCCTCAGCCTTTTGTGTGCTGGGATTATTGGCATTTACTACCATACCTGGTTTGGCTGTGAATTCTTTTGCTAGTAAATAGAAAATCTTTATGCTAGTTGCCTTTGGTGTATATGACATTTTTATGTGCTTAGTATTTGTGAAATAAAGGTATAGTACCTTTTGTCTAAATTCACTGATAAAATTTCAGAAATCCTTACTTTTCCTTATTGTCTTCCAATACACTTTCCCTGACAGGTATTTTTTATGTAAGGCATGAGTTTAATGTGTGACTTTTGTGCATATTATGCCTTTTTCCCCTCCCTCTGATGACTGCAAACAAAAACATTAACATAGGAAATCTTTTCTGGGTCCACTTTTTCTTTCCCAAAAAAGTCATTTAACTATGTTTTTCCTATTTCTTTGCAAGAGTGTCCAATTTTTGCCTGGATGTGTAGTACTTAAAGAACTGGAATTGTCTCGGGTTGCATATAAAATAAATAATATAGTTAATGTATGTAACAACACTTCGCTTCTTAATAAGTAGTCTTTTCATAACACATACAAAACAGAAGGCAATCGGCCCGGGGTACAGGTTGGATACTCTTACCTAGGATCCTTAGCCACTTGTGGCTTTGACTCTTGCAGCAGGTAACATTTGAATACCGCAGAGATGGTAGACAATAGCAGGAAGGAACTCAGGCTAGAACTCAGGAGATCTGAGTCTGCTCCTGGCTCCACTTCTGAGACTTTCCCTCTTTCCTGCCAGTTTCCTCCCTGCTTCGTAGGAATGATGAGCTACTGGCTTCCCCCATTTCAAAGCCTGTTCAGGAGAAGTGAGTGTAACACTCTGGTGTCTTGAAAATGAAGTCAGTAAGACCATTGCAGAGAGCAGCAGCTTGGCCTGGGGCTGTCCAGTGGTCAGCCGCTGGCAAACCTTTAATCTCCCTGAGACAATAACCACAGTCTCCTCACCTCTCCAGGCGTGACGGGTCACTCCTGTTGCTAGTTTTGTAAGATTCAGGTGGATGGGGAGAGCGGACCTGGAAGTTCTGTAACCGCAGTGTACCATGGGGCTCAAAGTGCTGCCAGAGGCCCCTGCAGTTTGCCCGCTCTGGGTCGTCAGGCAAAGTGGGCACCTGTCAGGCCCAGAGTACTTACCTGGGGACTTACAGATCTGTCACTTACTGGCTATTTTGAAATCTGTTTCTGCTGACATGGGCCCATGTACTTTTCCTACGTCAGACTCTTAAACACAAGGCAGGCACATCACCACACACTGTCTTCACCTCGTGCTGATGGTGTTTGTTTCTAGCTACTCCATGTAGCCTTGAGCCTCTGCTTGCTAATTCCAGAAATGATTTCCAGATAACATTCCTTGGCCCTAAAATAAATTAAAATCTCTAAAATATTGAATAAATCAGGACTAGTTGAATGCAGGGTAGTGAGGCACGTACTGAGTGGGCAGAGCTGAAGATGGAGACTTCCTTACTTTGAAAATGCAGTACTGGGATTTGAGCGAAGGGCCTTTGCACTGACCAATAGTCCCCAGCCTCCCTTCCCCCTTTTTAAAACTTTTTATTTTGAGACAGTCCTTCTGCCTCAGCCTCCCGGAGTGCTGTGTTCTGTCTATCTCAGTGCAGCCACTCTCTGCCTGTCCCTGTTCACGTATGTTTTGCATTTGTAAGTAGAGAAGAGGGTGTGATATTGTATCATTGTCTTTTGAGTCTCAGCCTTTCAAGGGCTGAGACCACATTTTCTAAAGTTCCACAGCACCTAACTTTAGGGTAGTTAAACACCAACAAGAAGAACACATCCTGCGCCTTGTCAGCGTGAGACCTCTTTAAACCTTGCATTTGTCCACGTGTGGAGCGAAGACAGTTCTTATGTGAAACTGAGAATAGTGCAATTCATCTCCTTCCTGTTCCTGGGTTCAAGTTGCTCAATTAATTTGGGTTACACCCCAGGAGCAGACAGGACTTTATTTCTCCGGCTGTGCAACAGGAGAGTAGCCTGCATCAGTGGGAGAGAGGGGCTTTCAAGTTGTGGCTCAATTTTAGTTCCTTTATGCTTTTGCATCCATTTGTGATAACAGGGAGTGCGTCGAACGGCGCTCTTAATGCCGCATTTGGAAGTTCAAACTGCAGCAACAGTGTTTATTCTTTGGCTAGATTTTTGGGGAAGTTTAACACATGGATTCTGAGTCACTGACTATCTACGTGCTTAGCAACCAGGGCACTGGTATAAATAGCTGGGCAAGGCAGCGGATGGGAATCTTGGACCAGGGCACTTGTAGGATCTGCACGGACCACTTGGTGGCGCTCACGACAGCAAACTTTTCTAAGAGACAAAATCTGCAGCTGCGACGTTTTACTTCTGCTTTACCGTGCAGAGAGCCGTTCAGATCCAAATTTGATCCCGAATTCAAAACCGCAGTGTGCTACGAAACACCGAAAATTCCTGTGACGACAGATTGAGAGGGAGTTCGCTTGTGTAGTTCCAAAACAGCCCTCTGTCAACAGCCTCTTCTCCCGAGAACTAGATTTAACGTGTGGCTAGAAGGCATTTAACCTGGCAAGTCCAGGCAAAGCCCGACTAGCGTCCAAGCGACACTCTGTAGTTAGAGAAACGGTCAAAAACGAGAGTAAAGCTCACCACGGCGAAGAAACATAATCCCTTTCTTGCGCTGTAAATCCAGTGACAGTGAAGTTTAGGAGCCCTCGGGTGTGGGCACAAAGCACTTCTTGCAGGCGGTTTGATTTACAGGATAAAAGGAGCACGGCAGGCAGGGTTTTTTTTTTTTTTTTTTTTTTTAGCGCAATTTTACTTTATTAGTAAACACCAGGCAGTGGGGAATCCTAGACTTTGTATGCATTTGCACAAATTGTAATTCCTTAGCTGTTTTTATGTTGCATAGTCTTAAAAAATGAGCAATGGAGGTGCCTCATGACAAGTTTTCTTTAAACTGTCTACGAAAATTTAATTCTTTCACCACTCGGAAGCAAAAGTGATATTCCTTGAGGGGAAAACCAGGTAATAGTCAGATCGATGGCTACCTAATGGCTTCTAATAAAGTCCAGACTCCCCGCAGGCCAACGTGGCCTGGTTCTGCCCCCCGCCCTGCCCCTCCTGGCACGTCTGGTCCCCAGGTCTGTCCCCCAGTGGCTCTTGCTCATCCTTCAGCTGTCCGGTGACCAGGTCTCCCTCTGTCGACCTGCTCCTTAGTGGGTCCCCTGTGACTCTTGGGCTTTTGTTCTACTCACAGCACTTGTCCACTGCCAAAGTTTGTGATTTTCGTTGTTACTGTTGTTTACATAATTCTTACAGGGATTTAAAAAAAATCTTATTTCACTGGGTTAAAGTTGTAGCTATTAAGGGTTGGAGACGATGAACTATAGTGCGGCTTCTACATCTAATGCAGTGGCATCATCTGTTAGGTGAGCTTAATACCTTGCTAGAGGATTTTCTTGAAGAATAATCACAATACTGCATGCAACATACTTAGAATGATACTAGTACATAAAGAGGCTTCAAGAGCTGAAACTATTAGTGCTGTTGTTACAATCAGCATCTCTGGGTGGTCGGACATTACTCACTTGCTGATTGCATCTCTCTTTTCTTTCTGTTGGAAAAGGCCACCCGGACCATATTACATAAATCATACTAGACCCTCTAGGATATTTTTTCTAGTTCCACTGTCTGGCTCTAGCTGGCTCCACAATATTTTGAATATTTTAATATGCAGTTTTCCTTCATTATCCATGGGGGACTGGTTTTTCTGGGACCCCTTGCTGATACAAAAATCTGTGGATGCTCTAGCCTTTTGTATAAAAGGCATAATTTTGTATGTAGCCTTTTCATTTTGCTTCTGTCTATTTTAAATTGTCTCTGGCTTGTAATACCTAATACAGTGCGAATGCTGTGTAAATCATTGCTGTACTGAATATTTAGGGAATAAAGACAAGAAAAAATCTATACATGTTTAGCACAGATGCAGTTTTTTTTTTTCCTGATTGTATTCTATCTGCTATGGGTTTAATCCACAGACACAGAACCCATAGATACAGTTCGTGTTGACCTTTTTATTGATGATTTTCCTTTCTTGTGAAGTTTAAGCACCATGACAACGAGGAGTTTGTTTTGTTCACTGCTGCATTTTAAGAGTTCAGTAGGGGAAGATATGACACACTGAGTGAAAATCTGTTGCATGAATGAATAATTAAAAATGACTACCATCATCCTCTATCTCCTCTAAAAAATAAGCATAGTTGCATTTACTTTGCTTATGTGCATGTCCTTGGCAAAAAGAGCTCCAGAAATATTTGTTAAATAAGTGAATTTTAAAAAATGAATCTTGAGAGTTTACCAATGCAGGGTATTTTAGCAGTGAATTTATTAGTGATGGTTATTTTTAAACTAATTAATGGTAATTATGATAGTTGCTTTCAAATCAGTTTTATAAAGGACTATAAAATTTTGAAATCCCATAATTTAAATTTAGCTTGTTATTTACCCTTTCAGTCTGATCTGCACAAGCCAGGGCATTCTGATTTTTTACATACTTAGAATGAGATTATGACACCATGCATACATGGCTTACACGGAATCTGCTATGTTTTACATCTAAAGCGCCCCCCCCCCAAGTGTCTCATGTATTCCGAGGTGGTATTGGATCATACCAAAAACCAGAAAGTGTTGGATCATAGGTTGCTGTGTTAATCAATAGATTTATTCTTTGATAAATTCATAGCTAAATGTGCTGTTAGGAGATGGAGCCTATGGGTCTGTCTCTTTCTCTTGGATCTTCCTCTCTCTCTCTGCCATGGAAACTGGAGCTTTCCTCTGCCCTGTCCTTCTCTCTTGCCATTTCTGCCTTGGTGTCATGAGCGCAACCATGAACTGAGCCCTCTGAAACCAGGAGCCGAAATGAACTTCTCTTGCTTTCCATTGTGGGTGTCAGGTATTTTTTTCCTAACAACAAGAAAGTGGCTAATAGGTATGCAATTGACTTCACCAAGAGCTTGGTGAAATGTATATACTCTGCCTTTATTTTTTTTCCTCTCTGTTTTTCACATCTCTCAACTAGGTTCAGTCAAAGTAATAAGTTCAGTCACTAGGTACCAATATCAAGCATTGTCTTCTTCATTTCAAAGATGACTATAGGTAAAAGTGTACATTTCTCCATTAATATTTTGAAGAATATCATTAATACCAATAGTTACCATTTTCTTGTATGCTATAAAACCTGATAGTCCAAAAACACGAGACATGTTCTTTGTCCTCTAGGATCTCCAGGCTTCATTGTGGGTGTTTAGACACCTACCCAAAGACAGTTATACAACTTAAGCAGAAAATTTCAAGGGCCAAAGCATTGACTGAGGAAGTAGGTGCTGTGTAGCTCAGAAAAGGAAGCAGTCTACCAATACCGTTGACCACACTTTGCCATCCTCAGACACAACTGTCAACATCTGGTGTTGACATTGCATTTTGTTGTCTGACTCCATAAGTTCTAGAACTTCTTTATGTAGAATGAGATACTAAGTTTCCTAACCTGCTCTTTAAATTCCTTGATGAATAAATCCCTTTATGTGGGTTTTACATTCATGGGCTTAACCCATTGCAGTAGGAAACAATAAATGGATATTTATGACACTTCGATTATTGAGCCTATTTTGAGAAGTTATTCCTTAATTCTCTTCCAAATATTCCCTTCCAGTATGGTTTTCTTCTTTGAGTCTCACTGTCAGCTAGAGCTGACCTTACTTTACAGACTTTTTTCCAACAGTTTCTCATTACACAGTTTTCATTCACTTTCATTCCGAGGCCCTTGTTGTGGTCCTGAAAGTATGTTTTCTTCCAAACATTACCCATTATTTTTTCTTACAGGAATTAATGTAATTACCTAACTGATATTACACTTGCTGGAAAGAAATATGATGGGGAGACAATTCAAATATTTTCCCATGAAACTTTTCAGTTGTTAAGGAAGACCAAACTGCCACCCTCTTCATGCAGCACTTGTGGCTGCCTGAAGAGAGAAAAGTTATTAGAGATTATTTCTACTTTTTTAAAAAAATTCTTCAATTCATTTTAGAGTGTTAATTTTAATAGTCTTCGTTTTCTGATTTTGACATTATGGATACTTTATATTTGGCAGGTATAGGGTTTAGATTTTTTGTGTGTGTGTGATACGGGACATTTAACCCAGGGCCTCCATACTGAACCGTATCCCCAGTTTTTTTTTTAAATTTTGAGACAGGATCTTACTAAATTGTTCAGGATGGGCTTGAACTTGTAATTTGCTGCTTCAGCCTCCCAGAGTATAACCTGGGATTGCAGGTATATACCACCACATCTAGGTAGGATTTGAGAGTTTAAAAAACAATATTGTACACTGATATGAAAGAAACATTTTCTTACATAAAAGTCAAATATTTTATGATATGTGCTATTAATATATATTCTTAATATTTAAATAACATAAATTAGAGTGTCTACTGGAGTCATCATTTCTGGGTTTAGAGGTTGGTTATGACTATAAATGCTTGAGCAAAAATGAGACCCATGATTTCCCTTTGACTGAAGCAGTACCATGCAGTTCAGAGTACTTTGAGTGAGAGCTTTGATGGAGAGCTTTGTGTTTCTCCTGGTTTTCTCTGTGAAGGCTTCACTCTTCCTGGTCGAGGGAGGGTACTTTGACTGGGCCATAGCCAGGCTGAGTTTAGGGGACCTTAAAGACCAGAGTGCTGCCATCGCTTCATGG
The DNA here is from genome assembly GCA_004027295.1 of Dolichotis patagonum. Taxonomy (NCBI): domain Eukaryota; kingdom Metazoa; phylum Chordata; class Mammalia; order Rodentia; family Caviidae; genus Dolichotis; species Dolichotis patagonum. The sequence goes on along the minus strand of PVJX010002139.1, from coordinate 73,401 downwards.
GGACAAGGGAGCAGGACAGGCCTGTCTGTGGTCAGTTTTGCCTGACAGAGCCCTTTGTTTGCTGTTGCCAATAGTTCTATCGTATCTTAGATGCAGGATCTCAGAATAAAGAATTCATTTCTTCTTAACTTGATTAAGGAAGAATGAGTCTTGTGTTTCTCAAAGAGTACAGAAAGGGCTGGTTTCTCTCTAAGCAGGAAAAAAAAAAGAAAGAATAGAGATACAGATTCTACCTTACAAGAAAAACACAAAACAACTGTAAATAAAATGTTTATTGGATTAGAGCATTGTAAAGTAATATTATTACTTTTTAATGAACCGGATCTTTAAATGCGGAGACCAAAGGAGAGAAATGACTCCAGTACTCAGAGCCACGGGACCTGTTCAGTTCCTTTCCTGACTTTACACCAGTTTCTGCTGCTTTTCGGCTTTGTTAGCATGTGATGAGACCACAGGAAGCAGCCCAGATGCACTGTGTGCTCACAGCCCCAGTGTCTTTGCTTTGCTCCTGAAAACAAAGAGATGGAAGGACGAGGAAGACGCTTACACTGTGGCACCTCCAGAGTCTTAATCTGAGGCTGAAAATTTCAAGACAGGGGCCGTTTCACGGTGCCATTTTCTGAGGTGGATGACCCAAGGGCGAAACAGCGGCCATTTCGGATCTCATGGGACAGGACGTAGAAATGACTGCACATTCCAGCATCTTTGCCTTAACCCATCTCTCCGGAGGCTGGGGGAATATTTACTCCGTTTCTTAGTTACCATGGGTTTGGGGAAGGCCCAGCTACTTCCTCTGCTGCACTACCCCTTCCTACACCCTTTTTATTCTTTCCCAGCTGCTTCCCTTTTTAATACTCAGCTTCCTCTTTTTTCTGGCTTTTCTACTAGTGCACTTCTCCCTCCCCCACCTTTACTTCTAGTGACTGCATACTGATAGCACATTCATCCTTTCCTGATCTTCGAAATGGTATATTTGTTTCATCATAGCCTTTATGCTGCTTTCAAAAGACCATTTAAATTATTTATGAGGTTGTACTTGGCAAAGTAAAATGTACCCTTACATGAGAGTCTACCTAAAAATAACCTAGCACTTTGCCCATGCATTTTGGTAGCATGGGTGGTAACAAGATGGTAGGCCCCTGACTTTGAAGGTGATGCTATATGCTGTTTCTGCATATTCACATTTTCCCCAGTCACATCGCCTTAAAACAAGCCCCCTTCCACATTTTTGCTCTTTAAGGAAAACATTAACATTCCCATGTAAATGAAAAATGCAAATATCTCTTGTCTTCTGGGATATTTTCCCTACCTTGTGCATGGCTAATTAATTTTTCTTATGGCTGCACACTTGCTGTCCTGAGTTACTCATGCTCCTTTCTAGAAAATCTGTGCAAGATGCTTACCTGGCAAGGTGAGGGGAATGGATTTCACTTGTTAAGCAGGTAAAATTATGATGGGAAAGGAAATGATGACTATCTACTTAATAAATTGCTGAGGCCACTGCTGACTAATGCTTTTCACATTCTTCTCCAGGCTTATCTTTGACAAAGCTTGGAGCTAGCATTTTCTTAATGCCCTAAAGATTCTTTGAGTTTACTTTTCCACTGTGACAACTCTGCTCAAGGGGTTAGAGAGCATTTGGTCTGCCAGTGGACTCAGGCTACACAGCTGTCACCGCCCCATAGAACCTAATTATGCACAAAGATCCAAAGAACCAGTGTACCGAGTGGGGGAATGTGGTACAGGGCAGGTGCCTGGGAGGCCCTTGTTTAATAACATGGGTTTGGGATAATGTCCAGATTATTACCCAGCTCCCTGGGTTGTTGGACTCATAGACTTGTACTTTCTGAAATTTTGACTTAGTAAATCATAAAAATCAGATTTCGCAGTGGCTAAAAAGTAAGCAAAGCAATAAAGCCCTATGTATATGATGTGGAAACTTATTAATGTACGTGTCAGAGCTTGATACAAGCCAAGCAATGTATTTGTGTGTTCAGTTGCAATCCCAAACAACCCCATGTAAATAATGCATGTTAGCGGCAGTGCCCACAGCATGAGCAAAGTCAGGGGCAGTCCCTGGGCTGGCTCTGGTTTGTGTGACCTCCTTGTAGAGTGCAGCTTTGTAAGGCTGTGGTGATGTAAATGTTAACTGTGCCCAAAGTCTGCTTCTCCCAGGTCCAGGGTCACACCAACAGGTGAGGGCGGGTTCAGACCACACTTATCAGCACTGGAGCCTCCTGGAGGCGGGCAGCAGGAAGGAAGCTCTTTATTAGACAGATTACAGAGTGTGAAGAATTACTCACCTGCCATGAAACGATCAAGTTCAAGAACAGCGGAGAACTGAGCAAAGATCAGCAGAGAGGGGCGCCTGGTTATTACTTACCGAATGTTTAAAATGACTGAGTACCTCAGTGTATTTTATTCATTTGGGGTGCTTCTTTTTTTTTTTTTGTCATTTACATTTATTGAGGATGGCGGATGTTTCTCCAGGCTCGTTTATTTTGGTTTTCTCTTTAATTCGAGCCTCCTCTCTTTAATACTCTCCTGAGAGCCTCACTAGCACATCTTCATTTTGCTCACGGCTGTCTGCATTCTCCATTTACTGCCTCCCTGATTTCCCATCATTGTGTTCAGAGCATGCAAAATAATACAGATTTCCTGTTTAAAAATGTGGGGTACCTGTGTCCTGGATTATAACCCTCCGCACTTGGGCATTTGGAACCTTCCTCACCTAAATCTTGGTTTCCTGCCTGAGGACCCAAGCAAATCCTGCCAGTCACAAGTCCTGCTCGTGAACACGGCTTTCCATTTACAGAACAGAGCGACAGTGGAGGCAAAATATAACTGTATATCTGTGCATCTCATAAAGAACTCAGCCTCTTCCCAATAGAGGAAACCTACTGTACACGTGGACAAAAATTCCCACGGTCCCCTTTGCAAGTTTGGAAAACATCCAAAAACTATGAAAAAGACCAATAGAATGGAAATAAAAACAAAAAGAAATAGAATAGATTCCAGGAGAAAAAAACTTAATTCAGTAAAAAGAGAATAATGTAATAAAAAAATCAAGAACCTATAAAAAGTTAAAGAACAAGAAGACACATGTGGACCTTGAATGCATTTTGACTAAAGTAAAACGTTTCATAGGAGAGTTTGACAATAGCAGTGAGGAAACTGCCTAGAAAATAAAGCAATGACAAAAAAATTGAAGAGAAAAACAGGAAAAAAATCAAAGAGTTACAACATACGAGGTTCATAAATGGGGAACAAAGAAAAATGTGGGGTGGAAAATTTCAACAAGTATGAGAAAGGCATTTCCCACAGCTAAAGAAAGAAGTCAGGGTTTGAAGCCAAGGTGCTACGCATGGCTGGAGAAAGTGAAGAGGAGGCAACCTGGATTCACTTGTGTGGAATTTTCTATCCTGAGGTTCAAGAGAAAATCTTATTCACTCCTGGAGAGTCAAAGGAAAATGCCCCTTTTGTATTAGGAATAACTGGAAAAGTAAAGGAATCCTGGATTTTAGGCATCAACAGATTGGTGCCATGAAAGGAGTGGGGAACAAAATGATTTGAACCTAGAATTTCAGTCTTCCAAATTATTAACCAAGTGGGAGAGGAGAGCAAACTAAAATGTCTCAGACCCAAAGACTTAAAAGCTGTAGTTTTCATGCGTCTTTATTTGGAAAAATTTACCTGAGAAGAAAAAATTCTTATCAAGCATGTTTAGAACATGCTAAGAACAAAAGCAAAGAAAGAAAGACAGGAAAGAAAGATGACCCCAAAGGGTCCAGTAAACAGTGGTGTTAACCCAGGAGTGACTTGAGTTAATCCCAGCATGGAAGTTGTGTTAGCAGATCTGTAAAATGATATCTCAAAGAGTTTGTTTTAAAGAAGAGAATTTCAGTAGCTATGATTCAGATGCCAGATGATATTCATGACACAGTGACAAAAGCGTGTTGTTCTCCTCAACAGGAACATACACAGTTCCAGTCCATTAAAACGAAGCTGGGGCTCGGTGTGAAGCAGCGGTACCAAGGGCATGAGGCTTGGTTAGCCGTGACATGGGCTTGGCTAGTGCTTCTTTCGCATGACCTAGACGCAAGGCCATTGGGCCCTCCAATAAGGAGTGCACCCTACTGCACTACCAGGCCCGTCTGAGAGTGAAACAAGCTAGGTTTCTGGAGATGAAACACACCAGAATAGTTCAGGAGAAGGGACTTTAAGGCAGTGGGTGAGGTGATTCCACAATCATTTAAAGGGACCAGAGGAAGGCACGGCACCCAGCTGGCCTCTGTCCCTTGTTATGCTGTCTGGATGTGCCAGTCACCACCTCTGTCAGAGGAAAAAATGGCTTCTCTCTCTCGAGCTTCCATCCTTTATCCAAGCATATCTAACTGGATGGCTCTTAACTTGATTCTGGAACTTTCTAGCTGAGCTGTCAAGGTGGGAAATATTTTGTTAAATATAGAAAGACACACAAAACTTTCAGATTTTAGGGTCGCAGGTCAACTAATGGATAGCATAACCAAGCAAAATCTGTAAATAAAAACACCATTTTGGATGGTACCAAGGTGAATCAGAAAGTTGGGTACCACTGTGTGGCAGACATCTGGTGGTTTGGGGAGACTGTCAGAGAAGTGGCCAAAGAACAGCTCTGGTAGTCTTTGGTGAGGAAAGACCAGAAATATGACTTGAGGTGTCCTTTCCGCCTGAAAGCGGGCGCAAGTCAGAACTCACTGAGGAGAAATGTCAAATATCAGGAAGCAAAATCCCCTCCTAAGAGTAACCTCAGCAAATTTGCCTCCACTGCATAAAACATGGAAGATATTTAAAAAAAAAATCCCCTGGGTTATAAATTTTATGAATGTTTAAAGTAAATGGAATGATAGAATGTTTAAGTATGCCACTGACATATAACTAATGAACAAAGATAAAAACAAAAACCGTATCTTTTAAACAGCAGAAGCAAATAGAAAATACCTTAGGTACTTAAATCAAGAATTACTGTACTATTCTGAGTGGGAGACAGAACTACCACAAGAAACAAAAACAGAAACAGAAATAGGAAGTGGTATGTGGGGGTGGATAGGGATCAAGATAATTGCCTTTAAAATCCTTAAAGGCATGGTACCTTAAAAAATATATAGTAGCTTAATAAAATGAAATGTAAGGAATGTCCTTTTCATTATTGATTTTCTGTACAAGTTTTGCTCAAAATTTTAAAAAAATAATAAAATGTATCCCTTTGATGATATACTACCCTCATGGATTATTTAAAGTATTTTTATTTATTTGGATCAAATTTATCAGAATTTCCTTTTTTAATAGCATGGAGGAAGACTTGCTTCCACCTTCCTAATAGCTGGGATTACAGGCTTGTACCATGCTATTTGGCTAGACTTTACTTTGTTAAGTGCATTATGATATTATGAGAAATTACTCTATGGCTGTATTTTAAACTAGTTCAAATGCACTGGTACATTGTTTAACAATAGTTTATCAAATTAAAAGAATATACACAGTTGAATAAAAATATCCACTGTCTTTTTTAATCTGAATTTTGATTTATTGCTACATCTAACCTGGATCTAGTTAATAAATTTTTTGGTCTTCCTGTTTATGGAGTTTTAGTTCTTTAGCTAAAATTAGTTAAAGTGAAATCCCTTGTGCTCTAAACATACTAACTTGTGTATAAACAGGAAGATTCAAAGGCGTTAGCTGGTCTGAGGGCTAGATCTACTAATGAATTAGGGTCTTAGGTTATAAAGGAAAATCTCATTCTTTGGTGCATTCGCCAGAAATATCTCTGTGGTTTTATTTTTCCTGGGTTTTCTCTTGTGACCATGCAAGAAGATAAAAACTGAGCAGTACACATAATTGAAATATTTGTTGTTTATGAGCTAGTGGAGTATAACACTGAATACATGCCTCTAGATCAAGCAAGAAGTCAAGGAGGAAAAAATTACATTTTTAAAGTAGCTATTTAAATGATCTCTTATTAGTACAGGAATAAGACTGAAAAATTCACAACGTTGTTTAACTAGGATACACATATTCTAAAATATTGTTCACCACACTAGCTTTACATTTAATGCTATAAGAGGCACCAAATTGTACAGTCATATCTATTGTTCATTGCCTATTTGTTTATATCTGCAACAATGCTACTGATTTAATGTTATTTGGTCACTGTGAAGGATTAATACAAATTTCATTTCAATTGTATAAATCATTTATCTAGATATTATTTATTTCACAGCATTCTAGTTCTCAGGTTCAGTGTGATTTTATAAAGTCTGATACCAACTGTGGCACTACAACAAAATTTTTCCCCAATAAAAAGATCAAGGGGTAAACTCAATTCCCATGACTTTTGATGACCAAACATATTTGTATTTTAACTCACGTATCTGTGTATGTGCTTCTTGTGTAATTAAGGGATGCACTTGGATTTCTCTCTCTTTTGAAATTCTCAGAAGGCTTCCTAATATTCTCCCTAAGCTTAGTACAGTGGTTTTTGTTTCACTACATTGTCTACATATGCAGGAAAGAATGCTGGTATCAGAGGGCAAGTTGATTGTCTACCTCCATAAAACTTATGTTAACTTTAGGTCTCCTGTTTTCTTCATCTATTCATGTGTCTCCTACTTCCAGCTAAACACTTAACTTCAGGAGAGTTTCTCTGGTTGGAATAGAAGCAGTCTCTGTATTGGCAGCAGCCTAAAGAGTAAGTAGGTTTCCATTCATTCTCATTTTCCCCATTCCAAAGAATCAGTGGCAGGCAAAATGATGCAATTAAGTTGAAAATGGAAGTGGATTCTTCATCCTGTGTTATGCAGAACTTAGCATGAATTATGTTTCTAAAATTTTGCATAAGCTAGACATAGGATTCAATTTTCTGGATTGGTCAACATCTATGGCAAAATTCACTTTTCTTCATTTTGTTTTCAGTAAGATATACCATCCTGACAACATAGTCCTATTGCTGAAAACAATCCTTCTTTTTTGTTGTTGTTGTTGTTTTTTGAAGACAGGGTTTCACTATGCAATTTAGGCTGGCCATGAACTCATTTTGTAGCCCAGGTTGACCTCAAACTCGAAGCGATCCTCCTGTCTCAGCTTCTTGAGTGTTGGGATTACAGATGTGAGCCATCATGCCCACAACTCTTCTTACTTTGAAACAAGTCCTTGGAACTTGGTTTTAACGTATGGCACATCTATCTAGGCAGAGTATAGAGCTGATATTCTAGTAACTAACTGTATACTTCAAAAATTATTAAAAATTAGACACATATCAGAAAATAAAAGCATAATGAGCTTCATGCATTTATCATCTGGCTTCAATAATTTCCCACACATAATCTTACTTTAACTAAGCTCATTCTGCCTAAATGCAGCCAAATATTTTGCAAGAAATTCAAGGGATTTAATTTTAGCTATAGAGATTTTAATGCATGCAATGCATTTTAAGTGCCGTGTCATATTATCTTTTTATATTTAATCTTATCCTGGAGTGATAAAATATATCACATTGTGTACCTGAGTGATAATTGGAGTAATTGACAATATTCTATAAAGCTGAGTGAGGGATGTCCAGAAACTCACTAGAGTGAGGAAATTAAATTTGTGATGATTCAGCTGTGCAAGATGACATGATAGAAGAGTTTATAATACAATAAAGAAAAAGAACAAAAAAAAAGAATGTTTCTTCCTTTTTGTCACTCTTATTTGAGTGCCAACATTGCAAAGTGCAGTCAGTTTTTTCCAGACCATGCTCAAATTTAGTAATGAATTATCAGAGTTAGCACATCAAGTGACAAACCTAGTCTTTATCTGCCACAGGCATCATTTCCAGCGTCTGGCACAGTTCAAGCACAGCCCTCAGAAGCACAGTGCTAACCAAGAGGAGACAGAGTCACAAATGCAGAAATCCTCATGTGTATCAACTGCCAACCAATTACAGTCGGGCTCACAATGACTCAGCTTGATTGGGGCACGATTTTTTCTGTACTACTCCCGAAAATTCTGAATTTCTTTGAGAATAAAGGTATGGTAGTGCATGCCTGTAATGCCAGCTACTCAGTAGGCTGAGGCAGATTTTCAAATTTGTTGCCAGCCTGGGGAACTTAGCAATTGCCTGGTCTCAAGGATAAAAGCAAAAAACCAGAAAAATAAAAGAAATCTTTGAAATCATATTTGCATTTCTATAACATTTATTAGACTATATGGAAGATGTCCAGTAGGTGCTCAGTACTTATTAACTGAATTCAATATTGAGCAGAAATAGGAAAAAGTTGATAAATCAGGGCACTAATAGGCACATTGAAACATACCATAAAATACTGCATTAATTTTGGAAAATACTAAGGGAAGCAGGAACGTGTTTTTGACATATAGCACATAGAAGAGATGGATGACTATAGTCTAATATTATGTGGTCACCCTAATTGCTGTGTTTTGAAATTTTGGGTTATTTTTCTTTTTGTCTTTGAAATAAAATGGATTTGAGAAACAATATTATGTGGTCAAAAATATAGTTTCACCGCAGCTAGATTTATATAAAATAGGTGCATTTGCTATGCATAATGGGTATATGTGGGTGGGTGGGCGCCTGGCTCACAAGCTACCTGCAGAAATTATATTAATGGGTCTTTTCAGCAGAAGCACTGAGATAAACAAATAGCCTCCTAATGAGGAATTTCTTTTGTCAACGACCATCTGAAGGTCACATTACCATTGACAGTATTATCCTGGAAGGAGATTGGGAAAGTTCAGTAGAGATCTGGGATATAGAAAGGTTCCTTGTGAGCCTGCTGTCCTACAGGACTTAAATTATCATCGTGTCAATTTTCACATTCTTAAGAATTAATAGCGTTGTAGTGGCATTATGGAGGCAGGCAGAGGATGTTGAGATATTTCTTTCTTGTGGGCTGCATGGCTAACAAATGTCCACATTGTTTATAGCTGCAGAAACACCTGCCATTGCAGATTGAAGCTCTGGTCAAAGGACAAATTGGAGCATTTGACTTAGACTCGAGGCTTAGGTTGAACTGCTCTCATAAGAGCCCCTTCCCAATCTTGGGACAGGCAGGATTTGGTGTTCCTGCGCACACAGAGGCAAGCAGGCCTGGATGGGGCTGCATGGAATCTGTGAATGAGACAGGAGCAGGACTGCAGCGGGGGTGTGGGTCACCTCAGCTCCTGACATGGCTACAAGGAGGGAAAGAGCAGAGTCGGAAGAGGGGGACTCGCAGGCTGGTGACTTGAGGCAAAGCAGAAATCCTGACCTAACTGCAGCCGTTTTGTTAAATAAAGCTGCAGTCCTTCTGTTCTCTGCTACTGAACTCAGCTAGATTATATTATTTGTCATCAAATCAAAACTTCTGTGAATGTGCTAAACACAACTTGTTACATATACAACAATGGTCATCACAAATACCTTGTATCCTGGCCTCCAACAGAAGCTTATCTCGTTCTTGTAACTTCTATTTACCATGCTGTAAATAAGACAAACTGTAATCAGGATCTCAGACTTTGGAGATTACTCCTCTGGGGTCTGCTGGCGCTAATGAAATTTATTTTCTCTCCTGAGCTCCTGGCTACTGTACATTCAATTTTTTCCATAACAGTAGGACATAGGAATTCTATCTCAAAGTGATTATGACCAATAAATATCTCCATATCTTTTTTGTTTTTCACAATCATTTCTTCATTAGTACCCGTGTGCGGTACATAAGGTTTCCATGCCTTGTGGGGAGCTGGTAAATGTACAAAACACACCTTGATTTGTTTTTTCATCCCCTTTCTCTTCCCTTTCCTCCTTCTCTCTCCTCGACATTGTCTGACATTAGAGAAGTGCATTCAAACACCATCGAGCTTTCATCTCGCCTGGAAAGAATGATAATCATCACATACTAACGACTGCTGGCAAGGCTGTGGGGAAAGATGAACACGTCTACATTTGTAGTGGGGACATAAACTAGCCCAGTCATTGTGGAAATCAGTATGGGGATCCCTCAAAAAATGGAAACTAGAAATTCCATTTGACTCAGTTTAGGTATTTTTCTGAATGAGTTAAGGACATTGTATTACAGTGATACCTGCACACCCATGTTGATAGCAACACAAGTCATAATGGCTGAAATCTGAAAGCAGCCTATATGTCCATCATTAAATGAGTGGATAAAGAGAATGTGGTTTTTACACACACTCCCTTGTGTTTTACAAGGGTGTTTCCCAAGTGTGTTTTACACACAGGGGAGTGTGTGTAAAAACCACTCTGCCGTTAAGAAAGATGGTCTTGAGCCATTTGTGGGAAACTAGATCCATCTTGAGACCATAATGTTAAGTGAAATAAATCAGACATACAATATTGCCTGGTTGATATTGCATGGTTGCTCTTATATGAGAACCCCCCAATATAAATAAACAGCAAATAAAAAATAAACAATAGAAAGTAAGGAGATAGATCTTTCTCATAGTGGAAAAGGATCATGAGAGAGAGAGGAAGGAGGGCTGACAGGAGAGAGTATGAAACAAGCTATGAAGATGTATTATGTACATGTGCCAACTCCACGTAAGGTATGTGGACATTATTTCCTGCACACACACGCACACAAAACACCTCCCTGTCTGAGCAGCCTGATTAGCATTCCTTTGCTGTGTGGAGGAGAGTTAAGAGGCAGGTGGGCAGAGACATGAAGGTGAACACATCACTCCAACTTCTCCCGCGCTACTCATCAGTAGACGGTGGTTACGCCATATACAAGCATCGCTCATAACTGTATCTTCAGGCTTATGGTACACACAAGGTCACGGAAGAGCCATGTTTAAATTTTGCTGAGTAAATACATACACCTGCAAATGCAGAATCTTCACTCCCCCGAACATTGCCTGTAAGTACTTTTGAAATAAATTAAGCCGGCTCAGCACCGGGGTAATATCGCCGCAGCTGCTCATTAAAGCGTCTCCTCCGTTTTTCCTGCTTCCCAGCTGGGCACAACTTCCTTCTGTGTCTGCTTGTGTGGCAAAGTCGTCAGAATTTCCTCGTAGTTGTAGTGGAATGAGGGCGGAAGAGAGGCTTTCTTCTATAGGATTTTCCTGTGTGGCTAAGGAAACTCCTTTTTCCTAGGGCTCAAATCCGCGTCGATCCTCAGCTAGGCGTGAGTCGGGGAGTCAGCTGCCGCTTGGTGCTGAGTACCGCTTGCCCCGCGCTCACAGGGTTCCACCGGGGAAGGCTTGCTACCTGCCTGCTGCTTTTGTGCATTTGTTTGCGGAAAGAAGTATCTGCAAAACAGTTCACCTGCTTTTTCTGGAAACAGATTTCTTCTGGGTCACGATTAGTCAGCAGTGATCGAAGTTCCAGTCCATTCCCTCCCTGAGTCTTTGTAACCCCACTACAAAATACCTTTGCAGTAGCATCTCCCATCTGTTTGTGTATCTGATGCGCTCAGGTTCCAGATCTGAAATAAGACTCCCTGAGGACACCCTGCAGGTGACTCCTGTGCGTTATCCTGGGACCTGTCACTCAAACATCCAGCGCCTCACTTTGACCTGCAGGTTTATCACCCAGTTCAGCAAGTGCAGTCTCAGCCTGGGGCCTAAATTGCTCTATCTCTAGCTCCTTTTGCAGCTTGAAAATTCTTATGTTCTTAAAACTTTGCCACTAGCTTATCTTGTATCTAGACTAAAATAATGGGGCTAAATTAGCCAGAAACTCTTGGTGTAGTTATAAAATTTTGAGAACTGGATGCTTTTCAGCTATACCAATGCATAAGAATAAAAATATGTTTTCTTTCCTATAAGAATAAAAGCATGTGAAGTCTTTCAAATGGAGTAGTACACACATGACTGAGAGTGTGTGCCACCACACTTTTATAACATGCATGCATCTTGTTTTCAGTGTTAAGAACCTGAGTTGTGTTTGGTATATGGGGTTTGGAGCATCTTACATTTGAACTTATGAGATATGTTCCTACAGACAGTTGGAAAAGTTGTTTCTAAAAACCCCACAATTGCAGTACAGGAAGAGTATCTGGAAGAAGTGCTACTACCGTACGTAGGGGAAAAGCACGAGGGCAGTGCTTTGAAGAAGTAAGATGAATGCAGTCATTTCTGCCTTTTTGCAAACATTTGTCTCTGGAGATGCAGCTCAGGGAGGGCTGGGCATCAGCACTTAGGGACAGATGGCCACGCTAATAGCTACCTTGGGGCTGGGCAAGATTTATGACACATGAAAGCCACCCAGAGGGGCCTAGAAGAGCTCTATTTTGAGTCTGCAATGCAAACGCTGAAGTATGCAGTGAATCATAAGCTTTTAGATGGACAATAAAGGCAGCTGAAATCATAGGCTTGGAATGAACAAGAGCTGGAAGGTGGAAGAGAGGGTAGCTAGGATCTATTTTTTTTTAAGACCAATAAGAATTTAATAGCATAGCTGAGTCTTATTACTTTCTGAGGCAATGAAATTTTACTGTGTGGATTCCTAAATGTGTCCATACCAAATCTGAGTTAAATGCTTCACATAATATAAAGACTATGAGGGTGAATGTGAACAATATGAATACCAGAATTATAGAACTGGAGGATGTTAGAATGTCTGGTTCAATTTCCTCCAGTCATTGGGAACCTAAAATACCAGAGTCATTCTACATGTGGAATTAGGCCTAAAACTTTAGTTTATTCCTCTAGTAAGTCATGTAATTTGTTCTTCAAAAGGGTGAAAATGTCCAGAAAGATATGAAATTCCTGTACTATTATGTATTGATATAGAAACAAAAGCTTGTTAAAACTTTGTGCCCAATTTCCTGGAATCAGTGAATGTGATCTAATGAACATTTTCCTTTGTAAAAGTCAAGGAACTGTAAAGATTATGTGTAGTAATGCATTGATTATTGATGAGCTACGGTCTGAAACATGTATCACCAGGCAATTTTGGCCATTGTGTGAACATCAGAGAGTATACATAATCAAACTAAGAAAGCTGTGATATCACTAGGCAGTATAATCTTATGCATCAACCAGAGTACATGTAATCCACTGTTGACCTAAACAGCGCTATGTGGTGCATTATTGTGTTTGCTGCTGAACATTGTATAATTAATGATATCTGTGAACTGTTAAAGGGTTAAGGCCATGGGCTTTGGAATTACATTCTTCGAGTTCAGAATTGACTCTGTGACTCCCTAGTGTGACTGACTTCGGTCACTTTACCTTTTTTTTCCCTCAATAAAATAGAATCACCATGGCATTTATGTCATTTGTTGATGATTAGGACAATAAATGAGTGTAAATATCTGGCACAGAGTAATGGGCGTGTTTTAAGTGCTCAGAAACACTGGTTCTTAAACACAATAAACAAAACAGAACAAAGTGAGGAAGTAACCAGATGAAGAAGGACTGCAATAAGGTGTGTTACATGCCACGGTAACAAGTTACAGCGTCACAGAGGAAAGAGACAGCCAGGCTAGGGGCAAGGGATTCAAAACTCAGTTTCTGTCTCTCCATGTCTTCCACTTGGTTCTGCTTCAAGTGCTTACCTTGCCACACTCACTCAGATTCCCGCTAAACCTTCATCACTTTCTGGGCTACGTCTCTGTAGTGGTTAAGCCAGAAACCTAAGTCTTGCCCTAGGTGTACTGCACTTCTCACTTCCTGGCTTACAACCTTTTTGAAGGAGTTAATAGTCACTGGGCAAAGATTAAACTCTGAATCCTGGTAATCACAGCCTGTCTATGGCTGGTCTCGATTTTCACTTCTCTCTGTCTTTCTCTGCCCCACCCTGCCATATGTATATGCATATCTTAGATCTAGATGGTCAAATAGCTTAGTGTGCTTTGGCTTTACCTTGACTCATGTGAATTGTAGCCTGGACTTTCTGAGGCATAATTGTTGGTTTTCTTAATTCTTTCATGCTCTTTTAAAATGTTTTATTGGTACACGTTTGCTACTCTTTGATGTTTTTTTGCTGCTCACTGGACAGTGGATTCTTGAAGGAAAGGAGAGAGAGTTTTGGAGTGCTATTGGAGGGCAACTAGGCAATCCTTCCAAAGATAACCCCTGCTCTTTCCACTACTGGAAATTCGCATCACGAAGGAGTAATAAAGATTGTATAAAACTGCATGAAAAACCATAATTACATTGCCAATTACATCATATCATCATGCTGAAAAATATATTTCAGGTATTGGAGGAAAAGCAATGGCAGGAATGAGTTAGAAGTTTAGAGACACAGCGAAGGGAAGGAGCACTAGGGATTTGGTATTTAGCACAAATTTTACATCAGTGGTTCTCAAGTGAGTTCCCAAAGAACATTCTTGTCTAAAATGGGTATAAAATAAAATTGAATGGGCTAGGATAAAAATGGAAATGTCATAACTTGTTTCCTACCTTTGGTTTCTTGCTATATTTCAGCTTTATAACATCTTTCATTTTCTTCCAAGTATGTAAAAATAATTATCAAATGGCTCCTTAGTTATAGTACACATGAGCAACATTACAAGTTTCCAAAATATGAATATAAAAATGCTTCCGATGTAGTTTATAATTCTAAAATATGTAGTGATGCGTTCCTATGAGATAGGGTCTTGTTATAACCACAATTTGTGTGTGATGACATCTGCTGTGTCATCTTTCAATCCACAGGGAACTCGAGAGGGCCACCTCTGTGCAATTCTGAGTCAATAGGCAGAAGCCACAAAACTAAGGAGACCGCATTTTGTTATATATGAGAAATCAAAATGGTTGCCTTAAAATCTGCTTTTCCAAATGGTATCACAGATATCATTAGAGTCATTGCATCATGACCTTAGGCCATGACAGTGGCTACACCACAAAATAGCCACCTCCTAGAGGAGAGGCGGCTGGTGCTAGAGGCTCCCAGCATCTGTGTTCTTCTTACGCACCAAGAAACTAGACCTTCTATTCACCCACACTCCCAGCCACGGATCTCCTATAACACAGTGTATGTACCTCCACTCTCCAGCTTGCAGAATGCTGCTTTGTGCCCTTGTTCTGTTGGCTAGTGATGTCCGCCTTTCTCACCAAGCTACTATTCTGAAGGGTTGAGGCTATGATGTTCATTTCTATGTCCTCGTAGAAAAGAACCTGGTACCCTATGGGCCACAGTCATGCAGAACATGTCTATGGAATTCAATAGAAACCAGGAATAAAATATGGCTAATCAACCCAAGTTGTTAACAGTCATTAATTCATTGAGCAGTTGATGCATGGGATGTACAGGTGGATATTTTAAAATCTATTTCAGACACTAGGTTTTAGTGTTTTTTTAAGGAAAAGATAGAGTAAGAGATCTTTTGAAATGTTACTGCTTATAATCCGGCAGTATAGTGTTTAATACCACCTCCTCTTTTTCTGCCTGGTGCTACGCGTTTGAAACAATGTCCAATTCTCACCATAGAGCCTTCTCATCTGTTTTCAGACATATGGGAATTGACATGAAAGTAATCCTTGGGTTTTTATTCTGTGGTATTAACAATCATAAAGTATTACTTGAGCACAACTTAACATTTTACAACACTTTAAGGCTTTGAAACCAGAAGTCACCTCCCTTGGGAAAAATGTGGCAATACTCTTTATGACTGCTTCCAAATCTCGAGCCCAGTGAGTTAGCAGATTCTAAACTTGGCAAACTAATGTCTCCCATTCCTAGTGGGAAGTATTTTGGTTTTAACTTCCTTTGGAAAATCTCCCAAGCTTGAGGGGGAAATAAACATACTCCAAGAATCAAGGCTCCTTTTAGAATTTCAATTTTAAAATATTTTTTTCAAGAACTCTGGCTCTGGCTCTTTTAATTTTTTTTCCTTCTTAATCCACATTTCATCCCTCTCTTATCAGCTGCCAAGACCAGCCTTTTCCTGGGCTCTGAGGGATCTGAAACATTTTGGCAGGCTGAAGGGGAAAATGGGTGGGGAAACTCACAAGGAGGGTAAGTGTGAAATGATATTTCCACTTCCCAGTATTCTTGGCCAGGTTTGCTTTCTGTGTGGGAGGAGAACACTCTGGAATCATTTCAAGTACTCCGCAGAGATTCCTAGAGCTGGACTTGTTGGGTTGGACTCATTAAATCAACAGATACGTAGCTTGTTCTGGGAGCTTCAGTCCATACAGAAGTCCCAATTCTCATCTGTATTCTTAAAACTCTTAGATTTAGTTTGGAGATAGAATGCTTGCTATTATAACAGCACTGGAACAAATAAACATAACTCCACACAATCCGTGATCAGTTAGAGAAATATGGTTAAGACAATAAAGAACTTAGAGGATGATGGGTTCTTTGTAAACTTGACAGTACCAGGAGAGTGATGTCTTTCTACATTTCTCTGGTAGGAAATTGAAGTGTAAGAATGAATCATAGAAGGTGGATAATTAACTGGATTGTGAATAATTAATAATGCTATTATTATATGTGTGTACAAGTGTGTTATGTACCTTACATATGTTCCTTCTAGTCAATGAGCGTGCAAAGTGGGTCTTTTTGTTGGGCTCTGCATTCGTTCCCTTGTGTATCCTTGGGCTCAGTACAGTACATAGCAAGCAGAAAGCATCTAATGATTATTTGTTGACTATAGATTAGAAAGCTGAGATTCCAAAGTTCAGTAACTGGGCCAAGATCTCAGTGCTAATAAGGAGCAGACCTGGTATTACAGCTCAGACTACGTGAGTGATCTTGAAGCTTAAGTCCTTCTCAGATGTAAGGCCCTGAAGAGATGGATATGATTTAAATAGGGAAATTTCACGCCCAGGCCAGGCATGGAATTAAAAGCTAGGAGGGTCAAGGAGGGATACTTCTTGGACCAATTTAGTCATGCTGTTAAAGAAAAATTAGAAAAACAAGATGTAGGGTCAGAATCTAAAATTCTCTATATTTGATTCAAACTTTCATTTTATTCTGTTTACGGAAAGTAAGAGTTTTTTAAATTAAAGGAAACATGATAAAGGCAGTGTTGTAAGACAAACCATGCGGCAGTTTGTGTATAAAGGAGGTTTTCAAAGGAGGAGTGGCTGGAAGCTGAGGCCGGTGAGGAGGCTACAGCAGCAGTCTCAGCGGAAACTGATGGATATGTGATAAAGGAGGACTGGAGCTCTCTACATGGATGTGGGTCCTTTATTGCATTAGTGGAAATGGAAAAAACGGGGGTATGCAAGAGATAATTTAAAGGAAAGAATAGATATTCGTGATAAGACATGGATGTTTAAAAGGGAAATTTCAAGACAAATGTATTGTTGAATGGTAAATGGGGAAATACAGAATATTAATTCTTCTAACAGAATTCAGATTTAAACCTGTTACTACTGGAATCATGAATCCTGTATCCAATGGAAAGGGAGATAGGTGTTTATGGCTGCTACTAAAATTAGCAGCAGGAATAGTGATAAGCAAAGGCACAGAGGAAATTACTGGAATGTGGGAGTGGATGAGGAAAAACAAGGAGTGATGGAAAGAGAGGCTCCTCTTACAAAAGAAGCCGAGTTTCTTGGCAAGCATTCACGCAGAATTATAACACCAAGACACAAGTTTTAAATGAATTTTTACAGCAACACAGTTATGTATCACACAAAAATTATAATCCAGGTGGTGAACCTAAAGCATGTGTGTTACCTGTTTTTCTCTTCAGATGAAAGATGCTAATGTTTGAGTTATATTTTTAAACTAAAATCTCAGTGTTCAAGCTTAATTGCAGTGTCAGCATTTTGTTATAAACAAGTGGCTTAGGGCACTTATCTCTAAAAGGTTTGCTATCACTGATCTAGAATACTACCACCATCCTAAAGGCCTCTGTTGTAACAATCTCACATGAGACTGACCATTTTTCTGATTTCTTTCATCAGAAATGTTTCTGAGATCTCATTTAATTGAAATCATACAGTGTGTATTTCTATATGTCTGGCTTCTTTTGCCCAGTATTATGTGTATGAGATGTATCTTTTCTAATTTGACCCAATGGTTATTTCGAATGTATTCCTTTAACAAATTTAGAAGTTTTCTAATATCCTTTCTGTTATTGATTTTAACTTACTACCATTGAAGCCAGAAAGTAGTTTTGGTATTATTTCAATCCTTTGAAATTCACTGAGTCTTGCTCTATGGCCTAGCATATTTTCCATTTTAGGAAATGTTCTGTTACACTTGGAAAGAATATGTATCCTGAAATGTTGTGTAAACACCAGTTATGTCAGGTTCACACCTCAGTCTTCAGAATGTCCACAGAGCACCTTTGATGTTTTCTCCATTGTTCATTCTCTCAGTTACTGGGAGAAGTAGCTCACATTTTGTCACTATCATCATGAATCTCTTTAGTTCTGCTAATTTTGTCTTTTTTCTTTATCGAGTTCTAGGTTTCTTATCAGTTGGTCACATAAGATTCTTTTTCGTATGCAGCATATCTATCTTTAGTACTATTTTCTTAAAATTGACCTTTTCTAATGTTATTATAGTCATAAAAAATCCGTTAGGGTAGTATTTTTGTGATAAAGCTTTCCTCTACCCTTTGATGCTAGTCTATGTCTTTATACATAGAGGATGTCTACTGAACCCTAAGTCACTCATAGTCATAGTTGAGGAAAGTAAAATTTAAACAAGAGAAACAGAGTTGGGGAGGCTTAATGCCAGGAAGCAGAGAGCAGGGAAACTAAGAAAGGAGAATTTCAAGAAAGATGAAAAATTCAGCCCAATCTGATACAATTTTAGCAGAGGCATCTTGTCAAGTGCTGCAGAGAAATGAGGGGAATAGAGATTCATGGAAGATCGCTGTGTTCAGAAGTTAAGCTCTAAGCAGTATTTACAATTTTTAAAGTTATATTAGTGATATAAAGCAGGCATGGAGAAGTAACTAGTGGCAAGGAAATGACAGCAGTAAGTTTAGACCTATTTATGAAATATATCTGTGGAATACTTTGCTCTTATTTTGTTTTTAGCAAAATAGCCCAAGCTTATAGAGAACACTTTACAAACTTAAATTTTACCATGGCCACATCTTTTGGCTTTTCCAGTAAGTCCGATTCCTCTGCCTTTTAATGGGTTCTTTTCTCATTTTTTTCTAAACCAGTACTCTCTACTTCTGCTGTATAGTAAAGCCCCCCCCCCCAGCCTTATAGACCAAGGGAAAGCAGTGCTTTTGTGCCTTGAGCAGGGCAAACAGTCACCCGCCACTGTTCTGGAACCTTCAGAGTCAGGGATGGGGGCCGAGCTGCTGGAACGGTGCTTTGACTCCTCCTCTCCCTGAGGATGAAACAGTCTTCTACTTTACCTCACAACACAAATTATATAGTTAGATAAATTCTGGTTCCAAAGGAGCTGTTTTCACTTACAAAGTGAAAAGAATAGAACGAACATGCTTACAGCTGACCTGGAAAGACCTCCAGACAGCGTGGCATTAAAGATGTGAGGCGCAGGCTGGTGGGTACTGAATAGTGCATTGCCCTGCATAGGTGTTACTTGCCAAGCTTTCTAAAGGAGGCTGCTCTCCTCTTCTGTCTTGCCCTCTCCTTCTGAGGAATACACTCTAAGTGATTCAAAGATCTCCGTACATTTCTGGTGGGGAGAAGTCACTGGGCTCCAATCATGTCCACTTGATATTCTGTTATTTCTTTAGATAGAAAAAGTGAAAATTTTTTCTTGTCATTTATCCTTTTGCAGGGTGGCTACATTTGGCAATTATTTTCAAAGCTGTGTCATCTTGTGCCTCCTTGAGTGTGGATGAAGTGTGTGAGGTGTGTACAAAATCCAGGAATGAACACTGGATAGGTTCTGGGAGAAAGCCAAGGGAGTAAGTTTTGGAAAAGAGGAGACTTTATCCCAAACAGAAAACAAAGAGGACCCCCTCAGAGTAGATATTTAAAGTGTATGGGGGTGTGCGTATTTATCTAGTCCTTAACATGTGCCTAGGACCATTGGCAGATCTAGAGAGTGACAAGTTAAATCTCTGTGATTGGGACAGGAGCTTCTCTCTAAGGGAGATGTGAGCAGTGCAGCACAGTTCGCTTGCCCTACTTTGAGAACAAAGGTTAGGGGGTGCTCTCTGTGTGTCTGGCACTGTTGTGGCACCAGAGTCACAGATCTGGGAATTCTGTGGAGTCTGTTGCTTGCTTGTTGCATGTACTGCTGGTACAAGTATGGATCACAACCCTTCTCTCCCTTGTTGAAGCCACGAAGTAGTAGGATCTCTCTCTCTCTCTCTCTCTCTCTCTCTCTCTCTCTCTCTCTCTCTCTCTGTCTCTATTTCTCATCTATCTCCCAATATTGTCTCCCTTGCTATCTTCACAGCCCTTTCACCTGCCATCTGACACTGTCACTTATAACAATCACTTAATGTGCCATTACACTTTATTAAGTGTTTATGACTCCCAGTTTTGAGTTTCTAAGGACTCCACGTGCTGTCACCCAACAGCAGCTAAGGCCTTCTGTTCCTTGACTTCCTAAACCCTGTCAAGTTGTTGATCATGAATTTTCTTTGCATCTCTTTGTTCTCTATTCTTGCTGCTTTCGACATTTCATACTTGGATTATGACTAACAACCTCTTACTTCCTGTCTTCCCTGCCTATTCTGTCTACCAATGTGCCTGCTAGAATGGTCTTACGAAACACACTGAATTGAGCTGCTCTCTTCCAAGAAAAATCCCAGTAACCACCACCAACCTTCGTGGTCCCTGACAGCCTTCAGGGAGATACACAGCCCTAGGCTCCCTCGGCACCAGGCGCCGTGGCCTTGGCTTGCTTTCAGGTCTTAGATTTTGCTGCCTCCCTGAACCACTTCCCCTGTGAGCTTTGCAGGGCCTGCTGCTTGACCACCTGTCTCTGCCCGGTGTTTCCCTACCTGATGAGAATTTCCATTCTCTTTCTTGCCCTACAATTCTTTCACTCAATACCTTCTAGTCGGTTTTAAAAACTTGTCTCACTTTTCCCCTAGAAAACTTTCACAGCAAACAGCCGCTGTCTCTGCCACTCCGCCGTGCAGTAGTGGAGGAGGAATTCTTTTTAAAAAATTTTTAAAATTTTATTTTAAAAGGAGTAAAACTAAACAAAACAGAACAAAGCAGATCAGAAGAAAACAATGTAGGTAAAGAACTTATTCTAGTTGACTCAGTACCCGTTGATCAAACTGTCACCATCCCTCCCACCCTGCACTCTTCCAAGCCGCCGGTAATCACCCATTCCACTCTGAACTCCTCTGAGACCAAGTTTCGGAGTGAGCTCACGCAGTACGCACTGTTCAGAAACCATTTCTGAGCACTGTGACCGCCAGCTCCACCCTCAGGTTGGAGTTGATGCATTTCTGTTTCCACAGCACTGAGGTTAGCTCTGCTTTATCACTTAGTGCGCTGTACTTTCATTGTCACCTATCACGTTTGTACCTTCAGGGTGCAGTGACGTATCTGGCAGACCGGAGAAAGGAAGTCTTCCTGATCAGAGAACCCCTGAGTGATGGATTCATTGAGTGGAAACCTTGTGACTTGAGACATTTTTTTTTTTTTGTATTATTCTTTGAGACTAAAAGTAGATGAAGATTGAGAAGTCAAATCGCATTGTTCCTTAAATACTGGGATATAACATGCATGAATTTTATACAGAGGTAGAAATCATTTAATTTCACTATAGTATTTTGATTCCAAAATAACCAGAGCTGGCACTAACAGGTAGAATTGGTTTAAAAATAAGCTTAACTCTCTCTTTTTTAAAACTAGCTTTATTTTTTTTTGTTTAGAAAACCGTCTTTGATTAGTCAACTGATTTTTTAAGATGCTGCTGCATGATTTGTCAAGCCCCGAGTCTCTGAATACATTGTATGATTAATGTAAACTTGGGAAACTTATCTTGCTTTGTTTTTCTTACTGGTCCAAATTTAAGTTGCTTTTAGTCAGAGGATTTCTGTAAATACAAACTTATGTCAAAGAGGCTTTTATTTACTTTTTTATTCGACTCAGCATGTTTATTTAATCTGCAGTGATTCAGCTTACTGGCAGCCTTAGAACCCCGGAGTGCGTGTGCTCACGGTGCCTCAGTACGACAATGGCTTTGATCTGCACCGAAAAGGCTCAGAAAGAGAGCCTGTTCTCCGGCAGATTTTCCTCTGAATTTCTTTTTCTTTTCTATTAGGAGAATACAGTTATTTGACTATAGGGTAACTCTCAGTTAACTTAGATTTTCCAGACTTCCAGAATTAAAGTTTTTTTTTTTCCTTCCATTTTGGTTCTCTGTGTGTGTGCCTTCCAATGGAAGAGGCAAGGTCACTCCAGTCATCAGTGGAAACCCGGCCTGTTGATTTTCTTTCCCCTAGACATTCTGGAGGGACTACAAAAGAAGATGCTGACGCTAATTGGCGCAGGAGGTCACAGAGCTCCAGGGTATGAAGAAATGATTGTTTTAATGACTACATTCATTGCTCTGAAATGCAAACAAAAGGCGGACACCAGTGCTGTTTCTTCCTTAGGCGAGACTGACTTGCACAGGCTGCCGCCTGGGTCTCTGGCCTCTCATCTCGATCTGTCTGCATTTGATCATTTTCCCATGCCGGTGTTTCTCGGTGGTCACCAGTTACTGTGGTCACTCGCTTTTTTGAGATCATGCTCCGGGGACTCTTCACAATTTACACTCACTGGAGCTACTTATGCTCTTAAATCACTGAATTCATTGCTGCTGGGTGAGCCTATCCCTAAGGCTAAGCCAGCGAGGCACTTGCCACGCACTCAGCTCTGGTCATCACACTGGGACGGGCTCCCCGTGTTTTAGGGAAAGTCTCTGGGAAACGAGGTGAAAAAGCACTCTGTAGGTGTCCACCCCCCTCACGATGAATGGCTGGTATTAGGTGCAATAAGAAAAATATAGTGAATGTTTAAATTATTACACTAAAATATACACAGCCATTAATCTCCCTCAAAACAGTCCCCCTCACTTTGAGCATCTCTTGTCCATCACTCTGGCCACGTTCTGAAGCAGCTCTGGAAGTGCTCTTTCACGAATGTCTGTAGTTGCACTGTCATGGGCCACTTCCAATATTACAGTAAGAGACGAGAGAGAGAGAGAGAGAGAGAGAGAGAGAGAGAGAGAGAGAGAGAGAGAGAGAGAAATTAATCAAGCTCTTTGAGCACATCTTTCCAAACCTTAGTCTAACCTGCCCAGTGATAGTTTGTTCCATGTACAAAGCCTGGCAATTGGAGATTGTATGTCCCAATTTAACTTCTTTATTTCCTTTGTTGCTTTTTTCCTTTCTTTTCTTTTCCCTCGCCTTTCATCCTGTTCTTTGTTCTCTTTTCCCTCCCATCTTTCTTTTCCTTATATTTTCATGTGTTACAAGCCTACGAAGATTCCTTTCATCTTTAAAGCAGTATGAGTTGAATATATGCAATTCATTTCTAAGAATGTTCTTAACAATTCAATTTGGCAATGTCCCCTGGCTTCTAATTCATTCTACTAGCCAGGTGCTCTTTATTTATTTGTTAAAGTGTACAAGTTTTATTATATACAGATAATCTTGCAGGTGAAGTGGGTATGAAGCACTTTTATAAAAAACTGTTCAGCGTCTCTTGAGAAGTTACCAAGTGCTGTGTGGACATGACACGAAGGAACTGGTTTCTACTTGATCTTAATCTCACCAGTTTCTCTGCTGACTTTCCTTATCTCAGCACAGAAAGAACCCAGAGTCACCTGACCGGAAATGTGGCTGCATGTTAGAGAGAGAGAACTAGAATGGGGCATAAATAATCACTCTTTATAGAACAACAAGAAACAGTCATATTTTATGTTTCAAAGAAAATCAAAATTGCTTTAGAAAGCAGTTAAGGAAGGTTGAGGAGAATTCTGAGTTCATAGTCAACCAAGCTACATAGTGGGTTAGAAGACAGCGTAAATTATATAGTAAGACCCTATCTCAAAAAAACCTGAAAACAACAGTAACACCCTAAATAAACAGAAGACTCCACAAACTAAAAAACAGTGAACAGTTAATGATGTCTCTGATATTCTTTTAAAATAAAACATACTTTTTCTCAGTTATTAATCTCAGAAGTTCTCTGAGATTAATGAGTATCAGGATAATTAATCTGTAATTAATCCTTTAACCTAAAATAGCAAGGAACACAAGAGGGAAGCAAAATTAATGGTTGTTGAGGGACAGCTCTGCACTAGGTGTGTGCTAGCCTGCTTTCATGTAGAGTTTGCTGCTAAAGAAAGAAAGCAGAAGCGCTTTCAAAACCATAACTGTCAAAGGAATATGGAAATGTAATGACAGTGGGAATGTAGTTTCCATTACAGAGGAAATATTCAATAACTAGTAACTGTGACTGATGATTATGAGTCTGCTGTGCAAATCCTGGGCTCGGGGACCCTCTGGGCTTTGTCACCTGACCCAGGATGCCAGATACATAGTGGTTCTTGTGCTCCAGGGAGCAAAGTCAAATACCTAAGGGTAAAATAACCAGATCCTTAATGGTCTGAAAATCATTTACCCATCTAGATATAGACCCTTAAGTCTACAGTGTCAGTGAATCAGAATCCTTTAACACGGGACTCAGGTCATCTGCATTTTAAACTTGTTCGGTCAGAGGCTCTGGATACTCATTAGAATGTGAGGATCTTAGTTTTGGAGCAATTCTAAGGGAAGGAAAGGAAAAGGAAAGGAAGGGAAGGGAAGGGAAGAGAACTTATTATATTTCAGTAACCCTTAGTGCAGCTTTGCAAATGATCTGGATTAGTTAGCATCACTGGACAAGTGAGTTCAGAGCACGTTCAGTGGCAGTAAATTTATTTTTGATCCTTTAGGTCTCAATGAAACTTTTTTTGCAGTCGAAAGTCTGATTTCACGGTTTAAGCCATTATAACTATGCGACAAACACACTCAATGCGTATCAAATCCTGGGACTTGAAGGTTTATGTCCCAACTTAGCTTCTTTATTTCCTTTTCTTTTTGCTTCCATTTTTTCCCCTCTGCTCCTTTATTTTACTCTTTGCTAACCCCGCTTTTTCATCTGTTCCGCTCGTCCTTACAGTGCAGTATTTCCATGTGGCCAGCAGAGGGCACTGCGCCTCAACAAGTCTGGACGTGGAGTATCTAAAAGATAAATTGCTGGTTAAATTCTAGGAAGATAGACTGAACCGAGCCCGTACATGTTGTTACATACGTGAATGCTTACTGCATTTAATTATGGTGATTTACACGGACTTGTCATGGTCACATGGCTCATAAAACAAGCTTCATTTTAATAGCTGTACTTAGTGATGTCCCTCTCCTTTACGAGAATTTAATTCTCTTTTCAAACACTGAACTCCTGAACTCCTTTCCTCTTTTTAAATAAGACGTACTCAGAGTAGGGTCTCATTGGATTTGGGGTTTTTCCTGAAACTCCCGTTTTATTGGTCTGTTCTACTGGGTAACTGTTTAGTTGAACTTGGGTAAACACGTCAGTTTTCCCAGGAAAATTAGGTGGATAAACAAAAACGGTCAAAAAGAAATGGAGCCAGTTAGACTTTCTATCAGAGACATAACACACAGAAAAGTCTTCACAAATGGATGACCTTTTCCTCAGAGATTTGATCCCAAATTAGAGTTCCTGGAATTTACAAGAGACAAAATAGGCAGCTTTCCTAACTGTAATGAAATAACACTTACTTGGGGAGCAGAGCAGATGGGAGAGAGGAATCCCCACGTACCTCCGAGCATGCTTGAGTTAGCACTGCGTTTGTAAGAGCAGACTTTTATCCTCACCTGTCACAGTCACTGTTGAAGAAGTTGGGTGGCTGGACAAGGATTTCCAGAGCTCTGGGTGATTTTCTTTGAACTACGTCAAAGCAGACAGGTACCCAACATTTTTATGCTGCGAAACATTTTTCAGTGCGTGCTGTGGAGCTAAATCCCCGGCCTCGTGTATTGAATAGATCAAAGTTCAACAATTGTTCTGATTTTAAGTTTATTAATAGAGTATTCTTTTGCAGAACTTACATTATAATTACAATTCTTTATGGAGTATAAGTGACAAAATCCTATTTTTATGGTGTCCAACCTCATGTTTTGTGATATATATGCCTTGTGAAATGCTGGCTACATCAAGCTAATTTGACATATCTATCACCTCACATACAACAACCCTGAATTTCTTTCACTTTCCACACACTATAATAGCACAAGTAAAAAAAAAAAAAAAACGCTTAAAGAAGAAAATGAATGTGTTCCCAGAGACAGAATAAAAGAGTTGAGTGAACATCTAGATAGCTTGACATCACCACACACAAGCTAGCAATACCATATATTCTATTGTGTAACTTTCTCTTTCACTTACTCTAGTGGAGACCTTTATAAATTAATGATGGCATCATGATCTCTTAATGATGTAATTAGTAGCCTTTCCTCACCTCTCCTTACCCTCCCTTATTTCCCTTTCTTCTGTCTGGTAACAATCTCTCTTCTACCTAATTGCATGTGTTTTAGATTCCACATACTGGGGATCAGAGATGTTTTAAAGAGCACGTAACATCCCATAATTTTACCCTATTTCTTATTTTTGGCCAACCAGAAACAGACTCCTGTGGCATATCTGATCTGACTTCACTTCCTGTTTTCTGCTTCTTCTCTATAGTTCGGTCCTTAATTAACTAATGGTTTATGTTAATATGATTCAAGATGTGGTTCGGTTAACACAGAATCAAAGGATGTGTTTGTTTCTCTTTGAAAAGCTCCCTAGCATAACCAAAACATGAAATGGCACTAATAGTTTCCTTCATCACTTCTTACCCCGGCCGTCCTAATTATTGTTCACTTTGAATTCTGACAAGCTGCAAAAAATTAAGAATCCTGAGAATGAACACAGCCTCTACAGTTAAGAATTTCTTGCTTCCCTCGATGATACAGTGACATTATATAGGTGCTGTAGCTTCTTCCCACCTCAGGCTCACGTGCATCCTCTATTTTTCGGAGTTGCATGGGGAGGGGTAATAGGGTATATTCTAGGAAAAAAAGGGGTATCATTCCATGACAGCAGGGTCTGTTTTTCCACTCATTTTTCTGAGTTTCTTCACTTGCTCCTGGTCTTCTCTAGATTTCTATATGCTTTTTCTATTGCTCGTCTCAAAGTCTGAGGATAATAGTAAGGCCCTTTCTATTATCGTTACAATATCTATCATCACTGACAACCTCGTTTCTAGGTTTGACATAGCCCTTGGTTCTTGTGAGATTAACTTACCATGCAGTTGGGATGTTAAGATGCAATTAGACAGGTAGAAATTAGTAAGCGGTAATGTACCAAGACTTCTGTCTCTATTCATGGAGGGGACTTTCAGGGACAAAAATAGTCAAATGATACGGCCTAAGCTGTGTGTAAAAAATATTTTTTGGAGTTATTTGTAGATTGCTGCCTGAGACCATGTGATTTACCTGGCCTATGCCAATGCAGAGAGGAGAGGGACAGAGAGAGAGAGAGAGAGAGAGAATCTTCCCAATGATCAGTATTGCAGTGCTGTGGGGATGTGTTTTCTGAAGTGTCCCTACATATTTCAGTATCTTTACAAGCATATTTAAAAAATGTTTGGCCTTTCTTTAAAAAATAAAGCTGTATTTAAATAGAAATTTGAACATAGTAAAGTATTAAAAAATAAATAATTGAACCCTAAATAATAACCATCAATGAAAATCTACATCATTTTCCACCAAACACTGAAAAGTAGAAAGATGTAAACAAATAAATTATTGTTTAAAAAATTCACCCAAAACCTACCACCTTGAATTCCACCGTTACTAACATCAGGCAAAATTCATTCCAGACATTATATATATATATATATATATATATATATATATATATATATATATATATAATGAAATATATGTATCTGTGTTAGCTAGGGGGAAAGCATGATTCTGAAAATGCAATCATGTGATAATACTGTTTTAAAATAGTGAGTTTTCATTTAATTTTATTTCAATGTAATAGAAGGAAAAAATGGAGTAAAACTGAAGAAAGTGCTGCACTTCGGTTAAAAGTCTTTTGACTATCAAAGGCACCAAGTGTTAGAGAATCTCAGGATTTTTCTAACACTATTTAAAAGGTTGTGTGCAGGAAACTCAGATCAAGATGTTAATGTATTCTACGCTCTGGGAGTTGAACTGATTCTCATTTCTTTTCACCCTGTGCCCTTGGGATGCATTCTAGACCCGATAGGGGGCCACACTGAGCTTCTGCTGTTCTCTGGAGTGTGAGCCCCATCACCTGGGCGGACAGGCAGTGTCCCAGCACTGCAAACCAGTGACCAGGTGAGGGTGATGGTCGGAGTGGACAGAATTGATTATTTCTTCTCTCAGTTGCCTCTCAAAGTGGAAGACAATCAATACAAATGGAATAAAAAGCTAGAGAGGAATGATATCTTTATCCATCCTCTTCCATGTGTATTTGACCTTTATCTGGCCAGTGCCTAAATCCCAGCAGTGTCCAGAAAGCTGTAATTTTCCTCAGAGGATGACCTGATAGATTCACACTGTTGACATTCTATCATTAAAGATAACCCTGTATTACATATCAACAAGGAGGAATCTGGTTCCATCCTAAGGTTTGATTTCATCTGTATAGGCCCTCAGAGAGAGAGTAAAGTATTAAATATTCCAGGCAGCCCCTGAAATCTTGCAGGCACTTGCCTCCCAGGCGATCTCCCAAAATAGAGAAGTCAGCAGCCACTCTCCAGCTATAGCAGCTGGGTGCAGAAATCAAAGACACCAGCCATGTGGCCATAGGATCTCATGTCCTTCCACGCTTGCTCAAGATGCCAAGTGTTAGCAATTTAGCACTGCCTGCACCATCAGGGTTTTTCCGAGGAACATAAGATTTCTATGACAAGAGCTAGGGAATCCTGAGTGAGATCATCGCTTTGATCTTCTGTTTTCCAAAATTGGCAAGAGGTCTTCCAGTTCAGAAAGAAGAAAAAGAAGAATAAAAATATCTTTTCAGAAAAGACTGATGAGGTCAATCTCAGAAGAGTAACTGATTCTAATAACAGTGTTAGCAAATGTATTAAACTCAGAGTTTCATGAACACGGGATTAAGCCGGGAGGAAATATCTTGGGTGAGGACATGAACACCATGGTCTTTGGGAGGAGGTGTAACGCCTTAATGGTATTGTGTTGATAATTGCATAATCGTGATGCAGTAATTCTGCTGAACAATGGGTACACTGTCTGCTTGTAATAAGGAAGTAAACAGTTTCCACTGTTGCCCCCTGGAGTTCCCTAAGCACTTACAAAACTTATGGGGACATTAGGTTTTATAACTCTCCAGAGATTAGATCCCTCTGCTTCTGAGGGTGAGGTGGAGCAGAAGCTAAACAGAAGAGAAGCCGGCATAGAGTGCTAAGGCTCTTCCATTTCTGTGATGTTTTCACTTGCATCCTCCTGGGCATTAGTATAATTGGGGGATCAGATGCTGAAATCAGGGCAAAGTCACAATCTCTATTCAATTTTCACTTGTGTAACAAAGAACAGTTGATGAATGCTTAGTGAGGACCAGATAGTGCTCAAAACCAACCCTGTTTCAAGATGAGGAAGAAGTGATTTCATCCTTGTGGGTCTGAAGGTTGGTTAGTGGGGTTAGAACAGGACTTGTTTCTCCCCACTCTTAAGCCTTTTCCTAGTGATTGGTTTGATTGTCATGAAGTTTTTCCACTTTGAGGGCAGGACCCCGTCTGTTCCAGTCCCCTTGGGATGTTTTAGGACTGATCTCTCAGGTGGTTCTTTTCCCTGATTTGTGTGATTTCTCCACCTTACTCCTACACAGACCAGAATTCAGCTGAAGACTCAGAAGAGACATGCTATACATCAGCCAGTGTGGCTCTTAGAAAATGCAAATCTGAAGAAAGGGTAGGTGGTAAAAATACTGTTGCATGTAGTTAGGAGTCTGGGGACCAGGCATAATAGCTCAATAGCCTCAAAAGTCACTTATCATGTGGTAATCTTAATATAATCTCCTTAATAATTCAGCAAATTATCCCTGTCTTAGCATTTGTTCTAATTTAATAAGGCTCTAAATTACTAGGGAGAATCAGATCATATGTTGGTTAACCTTGATGTTAACCATGATAAAGCTGTTTTGTGCTTATTTTCTATCTGGAAGTTATAATTACTTTACAAAGAAAACTATCTCCCTCTGCTCTTTACAAGTTAATATAGTCTCTCTTCTTTTTTTTAAATGTTAAATTTAAGTTCTCTTTGTTTTATAAAACCTATGCAAAATATCCCCACTAATAATCATACATATATTCAAATTTTTACTATATTTATTGCTATTATTAGCCAGTCATGTACTTTGATGGCTATTCTCTTGCAAGTTTCTTCACTGGAAAGTCCCTATATTTTTCTTTTTTCATATTTTTTCTCTTCCCTTTACCTTACTGATAAGTTGAGAATAAATGCTTGATAAGTACTTTGTTATCTTGAAATTAATTTTGTGTGTTTAAAACTAAATATACGGCTGGGGATGTAGCTTAGTGGTAGAGATCTTGCCTTGTAGACATAAGGGTTTGATCCCCAGCATCATAGAAAGAAAA
The DNA here is from genome assembly GCA_004027295.1 of Dolichotis patagonum. Classification (NCBI taxonomy): domain Eukaryota; kingdom Metazoa; phylum Chordata; class Mammalia; order Rodentia; family Caviidae; genus Dolichotis; species Dolichotis patagonum. The sequence continues at coordinate 42,866 of PVJX010002139.1, read as the reverse complement.
AAAAACAACTAAATATAACCCCCCTTTCATCTCTCTAAATGCTACTACCATAATCCAATTAATAGTTCAGAAAAAAAAGAGATAGAAAATAATTGCTTGTGAAGGGCCACACAAGAAGTTAGATATGAAATTAAAATTGGACCTTAGAGTCTCAAACTCAATCCTAAATTCAAAACAAAAGCCACACAACCTCCATTATATAATTAGATTAAGAAAGCATTCCGTAAAGCAAGACTGCTTTGTCCAGAAGGAAAGTCTGTGACTGAGTGTTTTTTGTAGAAAGTAAAGACCGTGAGTCTCATTAAAATGTCCCCAGCCCCAGTGTGCTGGAGATACCAGCCGTGTAAACATTCTTGAGGGGGAACGTGGACTCGGGGGTCTGGAGAGAAATCCCTGCCCTGGGTGGAAGTCCCTTCAGCTCTGCAGTGGTTGGTTGTTTTGTTTTGTGTGGACAGCTGAGAGTCATTTCCTCATCTTTATTCCAAACGAAGTCAGACACTCCCTCTTCATTTTTGAAAAGTAATCTGTGGGAGAGGGAGCTGGCATGTTTACCCAGTGGGCTTGGAGCCAGTCGAAGGCCGCCCACTTTTGTTGGTCCTTCCCATCTCTGTTTCCCAATCACCCCTGCTCTGAGATGGCCAGATAGGGAAAGTTGCCAGTCGGGATGCCAGAACTTCAAAGGGACCTATCACAAGTGCACACAAAGGCTTGTCTGTTCAGCACTTGGACGGAGATGCCAGCGGCTTCCAGGCAGACCCAGGCTCTGAGATTTGCTTTCGCTTACTTCGCCTTTGCCATGTGGCTGAGGGAGAAGTCCTCCCATCGTGCCATGGCTAGCAAGTCAATGACCTTTGAGCCTCGGAACTTGCTTCCAGTTTTAAATGCACAACTAAGGCCATTGCTGCTTCTGGAATTAACCAAATGATAGAATTTCTCAAGACGAATTCTATTTTCCTGTGAATAATGCAGATACGCTTGGCCATATAGATTTGAGAGGTAAACCTGGTAGGTAACTATTTGAGAGTCCAAGTTTTATGTGTCATAAAGATCAGTATCCTTCTCAAAAAGCAATATTCCCCTCTCCAAGTAAAGCATAAATTCTAGTTAGAGTCCTTGACAGTCTACTCTTAATAGTAGTTTCTTTGGTGGGAACTTCAAGGATTTAAACAGTACTAGGCCGACAGTGTCAAGTTGTTAGCAGCTATTTGATGCTGGTGGGAATGTTTCTGGGTTGTTTCAAAGCACAGAGTTTGAGGACAAGTATGGTGGGGCTGGAAGATGAGAAGGGACAGTTATAGATGAGAGGAAAATCAACCTGAAAGCAGCAAAGGTAACGAGCCCTACCTTAAAGATTGAAGGTGACTGCCGGGATGCGTGTGTGTTTACATTTTCCTACGGTAAGAACATGTAGCTCTATCCTCTTAAAACATTTGAAGTGTGTAATCTGAGATTGCTAAATGTGGGCAGATCTCGATAACTGGTTCATCTTGGAGATCGGACACTTTATCCCATTGAATCAAAACTCCTTTTCCCCTGACGCCCAACCCCAGGAACAACCATCCTGCTCTCTGCTTCTAAGAGTGTGACTGTCTGAGAAACCTCAGGTACAAACCATCATGCCGTGTTTGTCCTTCTGTGATTGGTTCACCTCACTCGGGAGGAACTCTGAGCTGTGGTACTGAAGGGAGCAATCGGTCTGGCTCAGGCACAGAGAGGCTGAAGCCCTGAGTTTCAGTGTCTCTGTGAATTGCACACTGGGGGCCATGTTTGCCTCCTTCTTGTCCCACTACCTGTTTCTAAGACAGTCACTTTCTGTCTTTTACCCAAACTATTTCTGGTCCCACAGGAGTAGCTGTGGGAGTGTCGGTGTATGGAGGATGAGGGTGAAAAGGGGTTTTATGACTTGTGGGATTTCAGGTGATTTTGGTGACTTGAGTATGCTTTTCACCCTGGAAACAGAACTAATATTTACTGTCTGTTTTATCTCTCAAGAATGGTGAAAGACCTGAGATTTTGTCCTAGTAATCTACCCTAAACTCTGAAGTTATCCCATACCAGCTTCATGGATGCAGGAAGAAGCCAGCTAACACCTGGGCCAGAAACAGAAAGCGGTATTATCCATAGCAAGGAGCGTCGCTGAGTGTCAGCGTTTGTGTTAGTTTCTTGAAGTCCCATTCCCTCAGGGTGCCAGGAGAGGACCAGAGAATACAGGATGAAGATTGCATTATGGGAGACAAACCTCAAAGTTAAACAAAATATTTTATAATAGGCAAATAAAAGGCCAGTCCTTGGTCTGAAGAGAGATAATATCTTTAGCATATTTGCAGTATGACTGCTCTTTGTTCCAATGGAATCCCTTGCATATTTGTTTTTAGAAGGCTTGTTTTTAATGTGAAAAAAAGTAAACCACTCTCTTGTTTAAGACTATGTTTATTGGAATCTTTTGTTTATGCACTGCCAGACTGAAACCTAATGAATGCAGAATCTGGCACCTGGAGGCAGACTGCAATAACATAACAAACCATGCCCTGGCTGAGTGGTGGAGAAGTGCTGCAGAGTGAGGATTCAAATACTCTCATCATGGGACAGGTAAATATCAGGAAGTCTTGTCATCCACTGTCCTTTGGAAGAAAAATCACACATGGATTGGAGCTAACGCACTCGGAGAAGTGGCAGGAAATGTCAGAATGTTGGCACGTGTTGGATATTTCTTGACATTTTCAGCAACATCCTACAGGAGTGGAAGGTGAGCTCAGACTCCAGGAAATCAGACTTCAAGCAGAGACAGGAAATACCTCTTTTCTTAGGTTCTTTCTGTCAGCAGCCCCTAGAATAAACTGTCAGTAAATCCTGTAATTTCAGGTGTCAGAGCTGAGGAAATCACCTTTTCCGGTAGCTTCACCTAGTGAAGGTGTAAGTGACGATTGTAAGATCCTCCTCAGGTGGGGAGAAGTGTGTGGTCCCAAAACTTCTATCAAGAACTCCATACAGATTGCAGGAACTAGATTGAAAATATAAGGTTAGGTTTCTCATTTTTTCATTTCATTCTATCTTTTTGAAATGGTGTTTACCCATTTGAGAGAGTGGGCAACAGGTAAAGAAGACAAGACAGTAAATAAAAAAATGAAAGTTACCAGTCTGGAAATGTAAACAGAGACAAGATCTTGGTTATTTGTATATAGAACTAGTTGGAAACAAATGTATCAGAAATACCAAGATCTGAGGAATGATATTTGGCAAGAGACAACAAACTTGGTCTCCAGGGCCCTGTGACAATGAAACCCCTTTAGTGAACCTTGGATCCCAGTTGGAAATGGGCTGTGAAAGCTGTAAATACCAGAACCCCCTTCATACCTTCCAGGACTTGGTTCAGCAAACATGGAGAAATCGTCAGCAGAAAGGCCAAGGGTACAACAAATAGATGAGAGTGTTTTTCCAGAAAGTAGAACCAGAGATTCTAGGGGGTCAACAAGGGAACTTACTCCAGTACCAGCGCTGGGCATCTTTTCAACTCTGCTGGGCTGTATTTTGCAAATGCTTCAGCCTGTGAGTGTGGCAGGGTTTCCTTTCTTCTCTTTTCTGCGTGGGATTTTTTATTACACTCAGCATTGAGCCTTTTCTGCCAGAGTGTGTCAAGTGTCTGGGAAGCAGGATTTTCTTTGTTTGTGGGCTACTGGGCTCCGAAGACCTGATGGAGAGGACTGTACAATCCAAGACAGCCTGGACTGGGAGTTAGATGCACCTAACTGGGGACTATGTGGATTGCCTGCCCTGGAGAGGAAACGCACTCTTTGGTAGCAAAATAGTACACACATAAGGACTCAAGTATCCAAAAGCATGGCCCGTAGCAGAGGACACAAATTGCCCACCCAAAATGCATTTTTCTTCTCTTTTCAGTTATAAGATCCTAAATTAATTTTGAGAATCTGTTCCCTCAGCTAAAGGATTGTACATCTGTCTCCCTGGTAGCCTTGTGCAGAAATGTGATGAGGTTCTGGCAAGCGAACTGCAGGTGCTTGGGGTGCAGGTGCCTTTTGGGGTGGTTAAGGATGAGACTCCTCACTCTAGAAGTAGTGGAGTAAGAGATCACAGAAGGTAGAGCACAGATGAGCTCTACCTGGAACTGCTAAATCAGCCCAGAACTGCAGAATCCATACTTGTCTTATTTTGTGTTCAAACCATTGTTAATTTTTTTTCATATGCAATTGAACTGAATTTTGGTAACTGTCAAACTTTATACAAATATGAGGATATTATTAATGTTGTAAGTTAAGAAATCTGTCAGAGTGGATATTTAGTGTTTTTGATAGAAGCAAAGTAATTTTTTATTCATTACAGATAATCTTGACAAAGGGTTAGAGAGTGTTTTTATTCTGATATGACCTATGCTGCTGAACCTTGACCAAGCCTGCAAGCCTTTCATTCATACTTACACGGCCCTACAGGGCCTTTGCTGCCTCATGCTGGTGGCACAGTCCTAGGCTGAATTATTTGACACTACCTCTTGTAACATCCCTAACTGGGCCATGGCGGGAAACTAACCAAATGCAGTCTGAGTGTTAGGCAGCTTAGTGACCTACGATTGGCATAATCTGGCATGGTAGGACAGGAGGATCTGGGTCATTTGGTACCTTTCTGTCAATGGTCTGAACTACAAAAATAAGATAGGTATCAGCTAGCAGTGAGAGATAAAGCTAATGTTGGCAGAAGTGGTCTGGGTCATGTGTGGGAGCGAAGAGGAGAGGATGGAAACTATGAATGAGCAGAAGCTGAGGTGAGCAAAGGAAACAAGGCTGAAGATGAGGTTGCACTGAGGGAATGACAGAGAGACAACCAGCGTCTTGCGGACTGCAGGGATGCTTGAGTTCTTGATGCTGAGGTCTCTGATGCCATTGGGCAACCAGTTCTACTCCTCTGTGCAAGGTAAGACGGAGTGCAGGGTGGTTTCCTGCCTCCTGTGCCTTCCATCCTCTCCTCTGCATCCCTATAACAGCACATTACCCAAATCTCTTTCTCTTGTCTGAAGAGCCTAATTAGAGCACATGTGATATAAATAAATATTTGCATACTTAATTGCCCAAATACTAATATTTTCTAATTACTTTAGTAATTTTAAGTTATTTCAAACCTATTTAATTTTGAAAAGGGCCAAATTGAGATAATTTGTCACATTAAAACCATATCACAAAAGACCGTTACGATGAAGTTATATAGAAGAGAAAAATCATTGTAGCAAGTTCCTAAAGGGAGATGAGAGCTTAATGAGGAAACTAGGAATCCACTGGATATTTCAGGCTGGTGGTGAGTGCTTTATTTGTGTTATCACCACCATCACCACCACCACTACCATCATCATAGTTACAATCTTATCAGCACATGGTCTTCTTACCTTCACTGTACAGCTAAAACTCTGAGACCAAGAGGTTTATGTTTTGGCCAACACTCTTAAAATGTAGATCTGGGAATTTGATCTATGTCTGATCTATAATCTATATTCTTAATCACTATGCATAGTGAGTGTCTATTTACCTAGAGGCTTTCCAGTAACGTTTCCCAACTGATTGATAGAGCTAAACTCTAGCTTTTGTCTTGTTTGTTTGTTTGTTTGTTTGTTTTTGGTCTCTTTGAGATAGGGTCTCACTATGTAGTTCATGCTGGCCTTGGGTTCGCTTCATAGCCCAGGCTGATCTTGAACTTGCAGGGATCCTCCTGCCTCAGTCTCCCAAATTCTGGGATTACAGGTGTGCACCACCATGCCTGGCTCCATAGTGCTAAACTCTGGTAAAGTACAGACAGATAACACTGTCAGAACTGTCCATTGGTCAAGCTGTTGACCCAGAAGCCATATCATGGGGAACCCAAGGAGATACCTAGGATCTGGACCTGAGTGGCCAGTTGTGGGAACTGCTAGGAAATCCTGTAGGAAAGAGGCAAATGGGCCTCTTCAGAGAAAGGATTAGAGAATTTTCACTCCACACTCCATTAGCTCCTTGGGATTTAGGGTAGAATTGAAACTCTGGTTACCAGGAGAGGTGATAGTGTTCTAGTCACTAGTATATGCCCCTTACTTCAGCTAAGTTAGTAAAGTTGTTCACCTCTGTTTTTCATCTGCAAGAAGGGATTTCATTGGGAAAAGATGTCACATATATTTTGTAAGTCTGTTCTAAATATTAAATGATTTAATGCAGTAAATCTCTTGAACGAGGACCTAGCAGATAGAAGGAGCTCAGTGGATACCGGTGGTTGCCATGATTACAGTTCTCTTTCTCCACCTCCAGGGCAGATCCAGTGGACAGAGTTTCAGTGGATGCTGGCAGGGCTACGCAGTGGGTGAGTGGGAAGAATGAGCGCCATCTTTCTCCCTGTAGACCAGAACGGCCGATACCACTAGTGAATCGGGACCTGTCTCACCTTGGCTCAGGTACTTTTCCACATCCCTCAGTCAGAAGAGCCATTAACACACCTACGTATTCAGTGCATGCCAAGCACCTTAAGCACTTCACACAAAACAAGACCTCTACAATAGTCTTACAAGGTAGGCACTATGAATAAGAAAACATTGGAATTGTTTTAAAGTTATAATTCAATTAGCCTGTGTTTAAATTCTGTGAAACCCACGGAGATTCTGCTGTTTTTTTTTTTTTTTAATAAACTAACTGGGCAGACAGGTGGCAGTAAGTATGAATGGTGGTGCAAACATATCTTAGAGTGAAAAACTGAATGAAAGTACAAGATCATGCACTGACACACAAGACCCAGGCAGCACAAAATTACTGGCGTTTGCTGAAAGTGTGACACCTGGGTTAACAGGGAGCATTTCCTTCCTCCTCAAACTGTTTGTCTTATTTGGGCTTTCATTTAACTACTCAACCACAAAAGTCAAGCCTGCTTGAGAGGTATGGGATTCCTAGAATGTGACCAGCAGAGACAATGTAAATACCTCAAATGCATCAAATATCCTCTTAGTTCTAATCTGTGGTGAATCATATATAAGCGGAGATTGGTTGGGTTCATTCACATTTCTGGGGCTGACTTTCTCTCCAAGGACCAGGGACTCTTGCTCCGTTTCTTGCATGTCTTTACCACAGTAGGCAGACCCAAGCATGTGCTGACGCTATGTACAAGTGTGACAGACAGACAGACAGCAGGACCAGTCACACACTTTTCTTTTTTTTTTTTTATCGGTACCAGGGATCGAACTCACGACTGCCTGCTTGCAAGGCAGGCGCTTATGCCGCTGAGCTAAATCCCCAGCCCCCAAAGTAATTAAGATAGTTATACAACTGACTTCTCTGAGTTCGCTGAAGAGAAAGATTTGTACTGGTATTGTTCAGACAGTGGTTTTTTTTCTTTTGTACTGAGAATTGAACTCACTACCTCTTGCTTGCCAGGCAGCCGCTTACACCACTGAGCTAAATCCCCAGCCCTTCACACAAACACTTTTCAAATGCTGTTGTAACACCAGAGGTCCTTTCATTGGCTAAAGTCAGTCACATGGCCAACTTACAAGGCTGGAAAGTAGGTGAAATTATAACTCTCTAGTGAGAGAAATTTCTGGACACAGTAGAGAGTAATGAACTAGAATCATCACTGCAATCTCTACAGGTGTCTTTTTAAAAAGGGAAATTATACTCTCAAAAGATAATTTTTAAAATTTAGTTTTTACTTTAATTAAAATGTATATAAAAGAGTCAAATAGTTTAGTATGACCAACCCAGTTCCTCAATAATTCTAGCTCTGTATCTTTTGTTGTTAACTTCCACAGCTCATAGAAATTCTTATTTGCTATATTACTACAGTTTGGGGATGGGGGGTACTGGGGATTGAGCCCAGTGCCTTCACAGTGAGCTACATTAACACACATCCCAACACACTGTCCTGTTTTTGTCTTTTTGAGACTAGGTTTCGTTATGCGGTTCAGGCTGGCCTTGGGCTCACTTTGTAGTCCAGGCTGGTCTTGAACTTGCCACAATCCACCTGCCTCAGCCTCCCAAGTGCTGAGATTACAGGAGTGCACCATGACACCCAGCTATAAAAACATTTTTAAGGCAGGATCTCACTAGGTCACTGAGTTGCCCAGGCTTGGCTCAAATGTATGATCTTCCTGCCTCAGCCTCCTAGAAGTCTTGGATTACAGGCATGTACCATTATATCTCACTGGTTACTTCTGACTTTTCAGTGTTAGGTATTGCCTACTGACTGTACTAGGGATGACAACATTCACTTCTTTTTGATGTCTTCTCTCCACTCCTCCCCAGGTACAGGCACACACCCCTTGCTCTGACCTTTTATGTGTTATTTTATTATTTTTTTCATGTTTCTGTATTCAGCTTGTTGAGACACTATAAAAACTACTGATAGTTGATCCATAAAGTATAATTATTTTTCCACTGTTACATTTTATTGTCTCTGAAGCTAATTATTATCTTATTTTTCTTTGCCTATTCCTGTTAAAATTCAGCTCTCTTATTTGTGCAATGAGTTCCTCATCATGCCCAGACATACTGGGCTTTCCTGCTTCACTTCCACAGGGATAGTTGTCCTCCTCCAACTGGCTTGACTCTGTCTGGTGTTATTCCTGAATCAATGATTCCTGGACCCGTATCTACCTAATGCTCCAGTTGATGGGATGCATCCTTCCCTAAAAAGGGTAGTTAGGAATCATCTTAGTTCCCTAAATATTTGACTACATACTATCATGAGTATAAAGAGTAGGTTAACCTTGTGAAAACAAACTAAGAGAAGCAGAAACTTATGATTTTTTTTGTCTTTTGTGTACTTTAAAATGAACTCTCCTTTGACTAATACCTTTGCTGTTTTTCTTATTTCTGGGACAAAATACCCAATACCCACAAGTTAAAAGAGGAAAGGTGTATTTTGTTTGTAGAAATTCAGTTCATAGTTGGTACCTCCAAGGGAAAGAGGCACAGTAGAGGAGAGACAGTCCATGGCACAGGAGACAGGAAATAACAAGTCATAAAGGGTGGAGGAGGGATATTCACCCTTCCAGGCTCCACCCACAGTGCCCTACTTCTCTCCAGGCTTCATCATCCAACATCACACCCAGCTATCACCCCATCAGGGTGCTAATCCAGTATCACACACTCATGACCCAGAATTGATCACTCATGAGCCAGTCACTCCCCAAAACCCCACAAGTGAGCACATGAGGCTCTGGAGGTTGGGGGCATCTAGATAAAAGCCATAACATACAGAGAAATTGTTTAAATATGACAATTTAGAAGAATGGTAAGATCAATCTTCTTCCCCATACCTGTATTTATATATGCAAAATTTTTATGTTTGTCATGCCATTTGAAGATAAGTGACTGGCATTGTGAAATTTATACTTAAATATCTCAGCATATAGCTCCTAAGAATGACAATATTTTATGACAAAAATGCATATCTCAGAACTTGATCTAGAATCAAGTCCATATTCAAAATTTTACCAAAATTAATTTTATTTTTTTTCTTTTCAAAAAAATAACAGTATTTAATCTAGGTTCATGCACTGGAATTAATTTAGTGTATTTTTGGTTCTTTTCATCTAAAAAAAATCATTAAAATATTTTAAGCTTACCTGCAGCCCAATTAACTATTTTTGGTGTATAGTTCTGTTAGTTTCAGTACACGTTTATATGGGTAATCATCACTGTCATTCATCTACAGGACAGTTATATTGCCTCCAAATATTTTCTCAGGATGCCCTTTTATGGTAGTAATTTTTTTTGGGGCCTGCAGTTCCTGATAACCATTGATCCTGACGACTGGCTCGGCTCTATGTGCTCTGTCCTGCAGTTCGTTTTTCTACAGAATGCCAAATAGATGGAATCATACAGTTCATAAACTTTCAAAACAGACTTCCTTCATTTCCTATAATTCATTTATACTTTGTTCATGTTTTGGGTTGTGTCAACCATTCATTCCTAACCAGGCATGGTGAGGCCCACCTATAATCCCAGCACTCTGGCGGGCTGAGGCAAAAGGATACAAACCAGGCCTTGTTTGGGTAAAGTAGCAATTAGAGAGACCATGTTTCAAAATAAAAAATAAAAAAGGGTTGCTACACCAGACAGATGTAGCATGGTGCGAGGGTCCTGAGTTCAGTTCCAAGAGAGGGAAAAATTAGTTTGTTCTTTTTAAAAATATTTCATTGTATGGATATACCACACCATTTTTCTGTGTCTTCACTGAAGAACATTTGGAGTGTTTCTATTAATTTTGAACTGTAATTATAAAGAAGTGCTTATGTGAACGTAAGTTTTTACTTCTCTGGAGCAAATACCTTAGTGTGGCTTGCCAGGCAATGTGGTAAGTGCATATTTAATGTTTTAAGAATCTAAGTAGCGTACAATTTAGGGCCCCCATAAGCATCAAAGGAAAGTTCCCCTGCTCAGCTCTTGCTTTCAATTTGAATTTCCTAACAACTAGAGATGTCAAACATTTTTTCATAAGTGCATTTGCTGTCTGTACCTCTTCTTATGAAGTATCTGTTAAGATTCTTTGATACATTTTGACTGAGTTCTTTGCTGTGAAATTGTATTTTGAAACTTTTTTATACCAAATAAGCATCCTTCAGACCTGTTATCTGTAAGTATTTTCTCTTCGTTGTTTGTCATCTTAGTTTTCTAACAGGATGTATCAGTAAATTAATGTTTTAATTTTGATGGAGTCCAATTCATTAATTGTTTGGATTGTGCTTCTAGTATCCAAAAACACTTGGTCTAACTGGAAATCATGAAGATTTCCTCTTGCAATTTCATTCTGACTTAATTTTTATAATCTAGCCTGTTAGTTTTAAATGGCAACGTCTGATTGCCTCTTCTAAGTATACAGTCAATGATTATACTCTTTCCCATTTCTCTTTCTATTCCCCCCAATAAAGTCTTCATACATTTTCAGAACATATAATGTTCTACTCTTTCACTACTCCTGTCTCATTTTATTCATAGATCTCCAGCTAGATATATTTAGCATTCATTACTAGCACTTTATTTTCTGATTTTTTTTTGTTTCTTCTCCTGACTTGGCAATATGTATGTCAGTCTACTCTGTTTCGGGGTAACTAACAAGGGGGAGAAATTGTTAGTTTATATTGAAGAACAAATTGTGAATAGAATGGAATGGGATGGGATAGAATGTGCTGCTTGATAATGTTTATTGAGTGAATGAGTGCAATGGCCTAAATGAAAATTAAACCCAAGCTGGATATTAAACTTCGTCAATAAAAGCCTTTGCTGATGCTAATAGTACCTAGCTGCTTAGGGAACAGGAAACTAGAAAGAATGATGAACAGAGATGAGATTAAAAAACAAAAACAGAAAGCATTGGCTATCACCTCTTCCACAAAACAGCAAAGATGAGATTTCTGCTACTCATTCTGCCAGGCAGCTGCACAAATATGATTAATTTACTCAGTTGGTCTCTTGACCTTTTCACTGTGTGGCAAGAAGAACAGACTCTTAAAGATATTATTCTCTGTGATGCAACTGAATGTATGTGAGTTTTTCTTCCTTTCTTCTCTACTTTAATCCAACCCTCCCTATAGGGGGAGTCAAGGGGTGTTAGTACATTAGATGTCATAAATTCACTGTTCACTGAATACAGCATCATTATGTTTATACTGGAAATATCACAAAACTGTCAGTAAATGTTTGTTGAACAGATGCATAGATGTCTGGGGTTTGCCCTTTCCCCTGCTTTTTTGAGTGATTCAGCATTATTGAGAAGTAACCACAGGGGTCGGGTCAGTAAGAATGGCCATGACAGGCCCCAATCAGAGCCACTGCTACATCTGGAATCCCAGGCTCAGAAAAGTTGCCCAATGTCCTGAGACTAAAAAAGGGGGAAAAAAACACTTCTCCAAAACAATACCAAAAGTTATTTCCTAATATTTATTTATTTAATTTCTTTTGCAGATGTCAGAGTGAATGGAGTAAGCAAATAGGAATAGCGGAAGCATGTGCCTTGTTCAAAAGCAGAATCTGGGATAAAATCATTTCCTATCTGTCTGTCTGTTTATCTATCTGTCTGTCTGTCATCTATGTTTCTTTTTTGAGAACTAAAAGAGGTGCCTAAAACTCCCATCAACATAGTCCTCATCCTCTGCTTTTTATCCCACTGTCTTCATAATTTGTGGGCCACTTGAAAACAGAAGGCTAGTTAGAAAAAGAAAATGAAATATATCAATCCAAGGGGAGGGGATGCAGCTCAGTAACATGTACTGGCAATGCTGGCCTTGTTTGCCCTAAATATGTGACGGCGTTTTAGGAGCTACAACACAAGGAAACTTAAAGTACACCTGTCAAAACTTTCTTGCTTAGTAAAGTGAATAAACTATTTTTGAAATAGTAGTCAATTAATTTTTTTTGGATAACTTCATTCTTCATGATACAAAAGGTTTTTGAAAACAATAGTACACAATTTTATAAATTTAATTGTTATTTATCTCATGTTAACTATTTTCATAAAATTTCCATTTGCTTCCTTTAAAATCTCCACTTAGCCAAGCAAATAATCAGCAAACTTGAAAGTAGATGAATTGTAACTTCTACTGTGGTTTGCCTTTGCAAGCAGTAAGAGCCACTGCTTTTCCTTCTTTGAATAAAGGAAATGAGTTTGGCTAGGGATGGGACAGATTTGGAGGTGGGAGAGAAGAGAAAGGCAAGGAACACACACACACACACACACACACGTCTATGTGCACAGTAGTGGAGACAGCACTGCGTGTGAAATGGTGGAATGTGATTGGGCACAGAGGTTATTAGCAGATCAGGTTGGGTGGGCAGGAATTTGTGAAGAACAAAAGATGAGTCATGATTGTCAATTGGGATCATAGAGAAACTTTCATACGCTATAACTACTTTTACAATATTTTAGTGTCAGTAACCTCTCAGTGTTGCTCTAGGAATCATTTCTACATACAATAAATTTATATTTGACTCATATAATTGAAACTTTATTCAAATATTATCCAAACTTGTTATTAACAAAATTATGTGAGACCATGGGAATACAGAATATTTTAAATGTGTTGATTTGTGCCGATCCATATGCTTAACCCTGTTTTTAAACTAAGAAGTCAAATTAATTTATGTTAAATTTTCCTTCTCAGTTATCTATACTGTGATACATTTCAGTTTCTATAAAAAGTGCAGGAGTCTTGGTTATTATCCACTACTCTACCATGGTGCATGTCAAAAGTGTGCTAATGTTTCCTATTGCCTACTAGTCTTTCTTCATTGGGTAATTTTTTAAAAATCTGAAATCTTCTTTAGCTATTCTCTTTCTCTTTCTCCTTCTCTCTCTCTACTTACATATATATATATGCATATATATGTAGTTATCCTAGTTTATACACCATTTTATAATATAGTACTTACTGTAATAGTTCTTCAATACCTTTATCTTTAGTATTTTGTCTTAAAATTCATATTTCTTTCTTTCCTTATTTAAGAGAAAAAAGACACAGGAAAGAAAAACAAAAAAGCAAGAGGCAAACAACAAAAAACTCCAAACAATAACAGTACATGTCTTTCAAACAAGATGATAGGAATTTAACAATGATTGTAATATTGCATATTGTTACCTTCAAAAGCATTGCTTAGATTACCAGATATATACATGCAACATTGATCTAATCATATGAGTATTAGCTGTTCTTTTCCGAGAACTGATGGAATTAGCAGTAAACTCATCTTAGCTATCTTATGTGTGTGTGTGTCAATATATATATATATATATATATATTTATATAAAATTCTTTTGTCTCAAAACTACTTAAAAAACTCAACACCTTTTTGTTTTGGTAGCAGGGATCGAACTCACTACCTTGTGCTTGCTAGGTAGATGCTTACTGCGCTGAGCTAAATCCCCAGCAAAACTTCACACTTTTTGTCCTTCAAACAAAGTGAAAAAAAATCTGCTTTGTGGCTAAAGTAATTAGAAGAGAAATGAAAAGAGAAGGTAGGACTCTAAAAAAAGACAAGGGAACATTATTTTTAAATGAAGATTTATATAACAAAAAAATCATTAGAACTAGTAAGGATGCGTTAAAATGCCCAGATACAGAACAGATGTTCGAAGAAGTAAATTCCATCACTTCCTTGCACTGCAGGCTGCAGGGCAGAGCTACCTGTGCTCATGTTCCAAGTGGAAAGCGTCCCATGACCTTTGTAATCCCACCCACTCCCTCACAGAGTTCACCCAGTGAGCTGGGGAGAAGCCTTGCCATCTGCTCATGGTTCTTTTCCTTTTCTTGGCTAACCATGTCAACCTCAAATCTAACTGGCTTTGCAGAGACGCACCTCTGACTTTAGCACCACCATGGATAACTCACCAGAAAGCACTTTCAGCCCCTTGGAGCTGAAATCCCAAGGACCACACCATGTAGGAGGGAGTGATGTGTCACTCAAATCCCAAGTGAGTGGTTTTCTAGAACAAAGAAAAAAAAATTCCTCTAAATTGCTGATAATATCTCATTTGTGTAACAGAGAAACTTCAAAAACACTGCTCAGGATTCTCTGAATACCTTACATTCTCTTGCTTCCAAGGAAATACCTAATTTCACTCCAGCATGAGGCATTACCAAAGGGTAAAAGCAAGCCTGAGAATCCGAAGTGAAAACCTGTGCCTGTTATCTGTCCCACCACTGGAATCTGTATCCTGAACGTGATGTATATTGGACTCTTTGATCCCTGTGAAAAAGTAAACGTTACGAACTAAGGACCGAAGGGAGAAATCTGTGAATTCCCTTGACTTCACCTGTTCTGTGTGTTCTTTGAAGTCCAGGTTTCCAATTACCCTCGGCTATGTTTAGTTAGGATGCTTAGAAGATCAATGATGGATTTCACAGTCACAGCACAGCAGTGTAGAATTCCCCTCCTTTTATCCACTGCAGAGGGAAATACCCCCACCCCAAGGCCTCCGTCATCCACAAACTCAAAGCAAAAAAAACTCCTCAGTAAAATAGAGAATCCACAACTCTGTGCTGTGACTCCTGGAATTGTGCTGGGAGAAGACGGAGCCATTGGTCTGCTGCTGGGTCCTTCTCAGGCTGGCTCAGGAAAGGCTGATTTCTTTCCTCCTTTTCTCTTTCCCAAGGATGAAGGGTCATCAAACATCACGGGAAAGTGGGTGAACCCACTGCGAACTCAGCCAGCAGCTAAAGGGAAGACACTGGATCCTGCAGGGTAGAGGAAGAGGACAAGAGAACAGGAGAAAGCTGTCTGAGCACCTCTGTCGTGCACTGTGTTGGGGTGCGGTGGTGTCAGATTAAGACTCAACTTTTGGTAACAGGGTACATCTTGCTTTTTAGTCTTCCAATTGCCCAATAATATGGGTAAAATTGAAGGGATTCATTTCTAATTTGGGCAATTGGTCCTGCTTTCCTTCCCCCATCCTACAGATGCCTTTCCATTAGTAGAATGTGCCACCTTTTATTCCTGCATGGTCTTCTCCCTGTTCTTGGTCAGGTGATAATTTTTTTTTCCAGCTTCTTTGCAAGGAGAGCACTCTGGGTCCCAGGGAGTTTTGACCCAGTTGTGCTACACTCAAGGGCCAAACAACCCCCAAGAGGCAGAATTAGTTAGAGAGAGGACTATGCAATCTGGCTGTCAATCCCATTTAGGCAGAGGAAATGGGATGGGTATAAAGAGGCAGTATTAATATTCAAATAAGAAAGGAGACCAACTCTGCAAAGTTGAGTTCCTATCATTGGTCAAAAGCGTATAAAACATGTACAACCTCTGATGAAGACCTGTAGTCTGACACTTGAGAGGATGTCCCAGGATGAAAACAGGGTTTCCTTTCCTCTCTAATCATCAGTGAAAACAATTGGGGAAAACAGTGATCTTTCAAGCAGCCTCCAGAACGGGTCTCTAAATGGGATGTGAAGAGGGAGAGAACTGTAGGCAATTTCAGAGGGTGAAGAATTCTATCATTAAACTTCACATATTGTATATCCGATCTACATCATTGTATTCTCTAAAACAAATGCATGTTATATGTCATTATTTTTAAAAACACATTGTTTCAAAAAAAATTTCTGAACTGTTGCACGTCCCCAGCCTTTGCTATGGTTTGTGCATGTGTTGGAGGCGTGGCCCTTTCTCTGACAGGGAAGCAGTAATATGGAACCTGTCAGTGGTGGAGACAAGTGTGGGGATGCTCAGGTCAACAGGAGCTTGGTTGTTGGATGAGATTAAGGCAGCGGGTAGCTACCTCCAGGAACAAGTTATAAATCTGATTCTGACCTTTGCATCTCCCTCTGACTGCCTCTTTGGTGGCATTCTCTCTCCACCTGCTGTTTGTCATGACATCCTCATCAAAGCTCAGTTGATGCCAGAACCATGCCTTTGACTCTCCAGACCTGTGAGCTAACTAGATGTCTTTTCTTTATACATTTGGCTTGTCTCAAGTGTTTTTGTTATAGTAATAAAATGGACTAATACAATGAATAAACTATACAGAACAGTGAATGCTATATAATAGGTAGCCAATTAGTAAACAGTAGAATGAAAGCACATATATTTGATGAAGGTCACAGTTCAAGTGGATTTGGTAAGAGAGATTAATGAGTCAGTTTTGTTGGGGTAAAACTACAAATCTCTTTTTTGCCAACTCCGCTACATACAAGTATATACTGTGCAGCTCCTTCTATTGGGCTGCTTTTATGTATGGAGAACAGATTTTTCACAGGCTTAAGATTTCTAACCTGGGCAAGATTTTAGCATAAGTATTTCCATAATAGAGTTTCATCTTTTATAAAATGAAGGAAGTTTGATAGGGCTACAAAGTGTCCAGCACATATCAATAGTGAAGTAAATTTTAATAACATTAAAGAAAAATTAATCTAACCTGATGGCATGATGGCAGATTTTTCTTGGAATAACACAAAATAAGTGTAATTTATAGTTTTTTTTTGAATGATGTAGTTAGGATACTGAAGACGATAAGGATGTAGGGGTGCTTGAGGCAAATTGAGACAGTTTTATGGCCTAATTATATATATGTAGAGAGTCTCCTGTTAAAAACCCAATGAACTTTATTGTGATATTTAGATGAATGGTAATATTTTGGAATGCACTTGACCTAGATTTTTAAGTCAGTGTATATTTTTTAACTTCTGAATTTGTTTTTCAATTTTTATTTTTTTTTATTAATACATATTTGTAGTGTCTATGATCACATTCTTTGTGGGAAGTTAGTTCATGTCCATAACACATTTTAATTTTTTTTGTCTTCAAAAAAGAATTCAAGCATTCAATATTGACATGTGTTTATATTTTAGCATTATGAGTTAATTTTAAACAATGCAGAGATGCCAGTATTGCTTTGGCTCTTCTGAGAATATTCTCCCTGTTTATGAATCAGTTACTTTTAAAAAGCAGTGCATTTAAAAATCAGTACAAATAAGTGGCAGTGGAGTCACACTGTCTGGCAAAAATAAAATAGAACAGTATTTTGGAAACTGACATTTTGTGGTTTAGACCGTCTTTTAACTCTCACCGGAAGTTAATTAAAATGTACTGGATGTTTTTCTTTTAAAGTTTATTTTATCTTCTCTCATTATACTTGTTTAGTCGCAGATGCCAGAAAATTCCTCAATCCCTGGTACTAATTGAAAAACAAATCTTTAATCTGGGCAGAGAGCGCAGACATCCCAAATACCTCTTTTTAGTTGTATTAAAGGGTTTGCAATCTAAATATCTTGATTTGGAAGAAACATGAGGAATTTCAAGCTTTTCAACCTTAAAATCATAAACAAAGAGTTGGCAATGCCAAGCTTAATCCTCTGAATTCCTTTGCACTCAAGGCTGTGGTCTGGATGGGGACACCCGTGGGCAATATTCGGGGGGGGGTGACATATACATAATCTGAATGTGTCCTCATTTCAAAAACATGTATATTAGTTCATATCCTGATTCCTTTGGGGAACTTCAGTTTGCTTTGATCTGTAAGTGTCAAGATCTATGGTATTTTCCCTGGTTAGCACTTAGGCGTGGGCCCTTCAAAGGTATCACATCTGGTGGTGATGATTATCTCCGTGTGGGGGGAGATTGCCAGGAGTTTTCCACTGGTTGTGCACCTTGGGTGTTTACTTTGATGTGGCTGCAGAAGAAGAATGCAGTTGTTGTCATTTTTGTGTCAAGATTAGCTTAGACGTCTCTCTAAACAAAATGGTTGTAACCCACAAAATCAGCAAGCTCGGGAGAGCTTCAGTGCTTCTGTGCGGAGGTTTCTTTCCCTTCCCCTTTTCTCATGCGGTGGTTAGTGCCACACGACCCAGTGTGTGACTGGACAATAAAATTGATAATATGCTACGTGGGGCCCAATTTAGCAAAGCACCACTATCACCTCCTTCCCTAGAAGGGTCAGCCACGTCCTGCAGGGTAAACTGTTGAATTTGTTTTCCTATTTGAGGAGCTTAGCAGGACAGAGAGACCAGATGAGTTTTAGAAGCAGAAGAGGTTGAGACCCTGGAGAATGTCCTAGCTTGAAGGAGAATCAACAAGACTGAGAGCAGTGAGGGCCGTTTTCAGGGAAGATCAGGGTGAAAACAAGAGCTCCAGCTTCAAGTACTAAAGGACAGATGTTAAAAGCAGAGCTCAATCCAAATGTATTGCTTGAGGAAGCCATAAAAATGGCTGTCATGTAGATACTAGAAACTGATTCCAGAGTAAAAGTTATTTTGTGAACACTTGATTGGGATTTCTAAATTAAATCACTTTTCAGCTGAAACAACAAACCTTCAAAGCCCGTAACAGGTTTGGCTTCACGTATTTTAAGTTTTTCTGCCTGCAGGTTAGTGTATTGATTTTCATGCTATAGCCTGGCAGCTGTCTCCGGTTTCATCCAGCTGTTGGCATGACAGGAGATTGCTTTGTGGTGAGTGCAGGAGTGTGGGCTTCAGATGAATACCTCAGTTTGCATTTACTGTGTGAGCTCTGACAAACCCTAGTTCTCTGAGTCTCGGCTTCCTTGTCTTTCAAATGCAGTGATATTTACAGAGAACCTACTACACATTTTCAGCAAAATTGGCAGCAGGAGACAATGTTGCTGTTTTTGACTGTCATGATTGCTGTTTTGATAGGCTAAATTGATATAGAAAAGCATCTTGTGAAGTTTTGTTTTGTTTTGCTTGTATTTGTGAGATAGGCTCTTGCTATGGAGTTTAGACTGGGCTTGAACTCACTGTGCAGCACAGGCTGGCCTCAGACTTGCAGTGATCCTCCTGCCTCTGCCTCCCAAGTGCTGTGAGTATAGGCATGTGCCACCACAGCCAACTAGTAAGGTTTTATAATAGACTATAGGGAATTAAATATAATCTAAGGGGCCAAAGTGGAGCAAAAGTGGGCTGTTTAAAATGAAATCAGTCTAGGACATACATTTTACAACTGTATCATGCAGTATATTTACACACTTAAATTCATCTGCATGCTAATAAATTAACTAATGAATCTTTTCAGAGTATAAATTTAGAAAGTTTTCTATATATTATTAATCTAAAATAATTAATATACAGATAATCAAAAGCAATTAATATAGACATAAATGATATACCTCTCTCTCTGTCTCTGTCTGTCTCTCTCTCTGTTTAACTTGTGATGAGATAACAGATAAAAACTAGTGCTTTTGCATAAACCTACACTGGGATATTATTAAGAAATATGTACAGATTTAAAATACTTCTAAGATATACTTATAAAAGTATTTCAGCAGTTGTTGAAGTATAGTTTTATCTCTTACTTTTGAGTATATATGCATAAGAATTTAGGGGAGAATCCCTAAGTGTTAGCCACACTCCCATGTGTACTGAAGAATTATTCACAACAGCCAGCATGTAGAAACAATGTATGTGTCTTATCAATAGATGAATGGATAAAGTAAACATGATATGGCCATATAGTAGAATATTATTCAGCCTTTAGCAAAGGAAAACTCTGCTATTTGCAACGGTATGGGCAAACATGGAAGACACTGTGCTAAGTGAAATAGGTTAGAGGAAGGTGAAGATTCCGTGATTCCACTTAATGAGAAATCTTTAATAGCAAAACTCATAGACGCAGAGAATTCAATAGTGATCACCACAGGTACGGGGTGGGGGGAGGGGAAGCTGTTGTTCGGTGGGTGTGGTTTTGGTTATGCTAAATGAATACATTCTCGAGATCTGCTGCACAGCACAATGTGTATGGCTAACACAAAGGTATTGTGCACTTCAGAATTTGTTAAGGGTATAGACCTCATGCTAAGTGTACTTACAAAAAAAACAAAGGAACAAAAACCACCAAAAAACAACGGGACACAAGGACACTTTGAGAGGTGTTGTATAGTCTGTGTGTCACCTTGATGGTGGTGATGGTAACGAGGGTTTCCATTATGTTCAAACTCATTAACTTGCATGCATCAAATATGTATGCAGTAAAGCCGTTTAAGACACTTTAATTGATTTAAATTTGTGTTCATCAACCCCTTTGTGGTGGTCATTTACTTTTTAGTATACTCAAAGTCATTGCAACCTACGTACTTCACTCTTTGTGCTGTTTTGAAATAAGCATAGACTTGTTGACACACGTTTCTGCCTCTGTCTTTGCTTCCCCAGTAGACAAGCTCAGACAGAGATGGAGAAAGTCCAGTGGAAAGTACCGGACTGAGGGAAGAATATTTGCTTAACTACCCACCCTCTTCAATGCTTTCTTGGAATCTCCTCGTGTGTGTGTGTGTGTGTGTGTGTGTGTGCGCATAAGATACCTTAACTCTCACATGTAACTTTTGCCTTTTTACAAAGCAAACCAGATTCTACAAGGAAATCACCAAAACAAAAACATTATTCACTCAAGTTGTATCAGATTTATTGTCCACGAGACGTTCCGGACTCTAGACTGAAATCTTCTTTTGCTAAAGTTATGTGTGACTTGACCACACACGGGCTCCTTATGGCATGTCGCACTTGATCAGCTTAGGGCACTCAACCCGACCAACCACTTTCTCTGTGCAGACTGCTCAGGATTCTGGAGTTTCACCTTTCTGACCTCTTCTTTTTAGTTTCTGTTTCTCCCTCTTCTGACTGGACATTTCTTACTCATTGGTTTACCCCTGGAGTTCCATTCTTAATCCTTTTTTCTTTGGTTTCTACATGTATTCCTTTTGTAACTTCACTAAGCTATGAATGAAAATATCATGTGGATATTGATAAATTCAAAATTCTTGCCTGTCTATCTGCCTGCCCAGGACAACCAAATTGATGTTTTGCAGACATTTGAAACTTGAAATGTAGACTACAGAACACATATTCTTACTTTCTTCTATCACCTTCCTTCCTGTATTCTCTCACAGATGCACCATTCAACCTGGAACCCCCAGCATCCTTTTCTAAATATAGCTGTGTCAGACTCCCTTGCTTACAGAACATTTGGCTTTTTCTCTACCTAGGACATTCTCAGATGTTCCTTTTTTTGGTTAACTTATGCATCCTGCATGGCCCAATGTACAGTGCTAATTCCTCTAAATGTTCTTTTTTTCTTTTCCATATTTATTGAGTATAATTTACAAACAAAATCATACATTTAAGGTGCATGTTTTTTTTGAGATACATATAAACTGTGAAACCAAGCTAGTAACATCTATTGCTTCTAATGCTTCTAGCAATCCTTAATTTCCTCAACTTAAAAACATTTTATAACAGCATAAGTCAAGAAGTACTCTTAAAAATGTGCTCAGTATCTTAATATTAGAGATAGATCAAAACAGTTGAGTGGCCGTTATTCTGGATGGTTTATTGACATCTCTATATATTAATGTATTTTTTAAACTAAAAAAATTGACAGTACCATATATACTGATGTATAACCTGCTATTTTACTTAATGGAATACAGTGGACATATTTTCACCTCAAATTCATGTCACCTTTGTGACCTCTAAATTACATAGTTAACATTTTGAACCCTCTACTACCACTTCTTAAACTGCATTCTTATTTCCTTCCTTTTGTTTAAGAGTTCCCCCCTTTTTTCCATATAACTATTGGCCGTTTGTACTTCTTTTGAGAAGTCTGTTCACATTCATTGGCCCATTTATTGATTGGTCTATTTGATACATTGGTGTTGATTTTTTTTAGTTCTTTTTATATTCTAGATATTAATGCTCCACTGGAAGAGTAGCTGACAGTGATTTTTCTTTCACTCTGTTGTCTCTTCATTCTGTTGATTGTTTATTTTGTACAGAAACTTTTTAATTTGATGTAGTCCCATTTATTGTTTTTCTATATATTTGCTGTTCTTTTGGACTTCCATTGAGAATATCTTTGCCTGTTCTTCAGTTTTTTTCCTGTGTTTTCTCCCAGAAGTTTTATTTCCAGACATACTTAAGTCTCTGGTATATTTTTAACTGATTTTTTATGGGATGAGATAAGGATCTAACTTCAGTTTTACAGTTGGATGTCTAGTTTTCCTAGCACCATTTATAAAGAGGCTGACATTTATTCCAACATATGTATTATAGTCTGTGCAAACATGTCTAGGAATGTTAACCTGTATTTGCAGCCACTCTTCAGTGCTAGCATCACTATCTCAGCTTTACTTCAAATCATTAGACATAAGATTCTCATAAGGAGAGCACAGTCTAGATCCTTCATGTGTGTATTTCACTATATGGTTTTGTGTTTTTCTGAGAATCTAATGCTACTGCTTATATGACAGGAGGTGGAGCTCAAGCAGCCATGTGAACAGTAGAGAGCAACTGTAAATACAGATGAAAGTTCACTTGTTCGCCAGCTACTCAACTCCTTCTGAGTGCCCTGACTCTTAATCTTGACACCTATTATGTTCAGTTCCTTTGGTATATGTGTCTATTTTTGTGCCATTGTCATTCTTGATGCATTACTATTGTTTGCAGTATAATTTGAAGTCAGGTATTAAGATGCCTTCAGCCTTGCTTTGTATAGGACGGCTTTGGCTATTCTGGGTCTTTTGTGTTTTCCTATGAATTTTAGGACTGGTTTTTTTCTAGTTCTGTGAAGAATGTCATTGGAACCTTGAAGAAGTTTGCATTGGATAGATTACTTTTGGTAATATGTCCATATTAGCCAGTCCATAGACATGAGAGCTCTTTTCATCTCCTAACATCTTCAAGTTATGTTTTTGGTGTTCCATAATTTTTCATGGTAGAGGTCTTTTACACCCCAGGTTAGTTAACTCTTTTTTGGAAGCTATTTTGAGTGAAATTCTTTCCCTGATTTATTTTTCTGTATGCTTATTATTGTTATATAGAAATGCTATTGATTTTTGTGTCATTGGGGTATCTTGCTACTTTGCTGGATTTGCTCATCAGCTCTAAAAGTTTTTTTATGAATTCATTAGGATCTTCTAAATGTAGGCTCATATTATCTACAAATAAGAATGATTTGATTTCTTCCTTTCTATTTTATATCTGTGTTACTTTTCTCTTGCCTAATTGCTTCAGTTAAAATTTTAAGTACTAAAATGGACAGGAGTGGTAAGAGTGGATTTCCTTGCCCTGTTCCTGATTTTATAGGAAATCCTTTGTTTTTTCCCACTCAGAATTTTCACCGCAGTTTGTCTTGTAGAACCTTTACTAAACTGAGGTATGATCTTTTAATATCTAGTTTCTCCAGGCTTTTTATAATGAAGGAATATTGAATTTTGTTGACAGGATTTCCTGTGTCCACTGAGTTGATCATGTTGTTTTTATGATTTATTGTTTTACATTGGATATCACATTTATTAATTTGCATATGTTAAAGAATCTTTGCATCTCTGAAATGAAACAAATTTGGTCACGGTGTATGATTTTTAAAAATATGTTGTTGGATTTGGGTTGCAAGTGTCTTATTAAGGATGTTTGTATATGTGATTCTCAAAGATACTGGTCTATCATTTTTTTTGTTGTGTTCTTGTTGGGTTTTTCTATCAATCTTAGATGTTCTTGAATGTTTGTTTTTCACAAATTGTTTCAAGATAGAATTATTTTTCATAGAACTTATTACTTCTTGGGGAAATACACAGTTTTGCATAATTATTAAATAAATAACTCTTGTTTTTCATTTCCTTATTTTTTGCCAAAGGCACAGGAGCCATATTTATTTGGGTTTTCATTGTACCTTTTATAACAAGCCCAGCTCCTAGCACATGTGACCCTCTAGGTAAGTCCCCTTGGGTGTTGAATAAGGGACCTATTGATACCTTCTAATGCCCTCCAACCTCCATTGGTCACCGTACTTTTGCTTCTATTAAATCACGTATCTTTTAAATTTGTTCTCTTGTCATTATCCCTGGCAACATTCCTTGGAGGAAGTCCATGATATTGCTTTCCTATCATCTGCCCTGACATTACCCACAAAACTATCCATACTGTTACTTGTTAGACACAAACATGATAGCTATCCTGACTTGTTCTAGAGTCACTATTGGCTCCAAAATTCTCTCATAACAAGTTTCGTAGCCAAGTATATAGGTTTCTCACCAACCTGACTGTACCTTCTAAAATCATCTCTTTAGATTATTTACCTTGTGCATCAGTCCCTGCAGAAGTATCATATGTCCTGAAATGCCATATTGTTTTATTTTCTTTGTTGCCTCCCTCTGCTGTTTTGAACCCCTATCACTTATGTCCTGAATTTAGCACAAAAATCTCACAGCTTTAATTATAAAATCCTTACCCATTAACCAGTGGGTACAATTGCTGCATGATAAATCAAGGCATAATATGATAATAAGATCACTTTCTCTAACTCCACACTCTACCTTCTTTTCAGTTAAGGAAACTTTGGTTCCAGTTTCCAGCCTATACTCACATTTTTCTGGTAATCCTTTTTTATTATCTGATGACTACATTCAGATCATCTTTTCTGCATTACCACTTTGGCTGTGGTCCAACTGTGGTCATGATGAGATTCATGGTAAATATCTTCTTATCACATGTGTTCATCTCAATTGTGAGTCAAAACCCACAGTGACCTCATTCTCTTGCTTTTCTACTGTTAGTAATGGATTACATCTCTAGATTCATTTTTAATATAACTCCACATTCTTGAGAAAAATTTTCTTTGAGGGGCTGAGATAGAAAACAACTTGGTAGATATCCTCCACACCCAAAATCAAATCTTTTCAT
Source organism: Dolichotis patagonum (assembly GCA_004027295.1). Taxonomy (NCBI): domain Eukaryota; kingdom Metazoa; phylum Chordata; class Mammalia; order Rodentia; family Caviidae; genus Dolichotis; species Dolichotis patagonum. Next base: position 17,734 of record PVJX010002139.1, on the reverse strand, counting down.
TAGTTTGAGCCTGGTCTGGATTTGAAACTCAGAATGACTTATTTGAGAATGGAAGCTGTGGAGGTCAGCTATGAACTCTGCCTCCTCTGATCATGTTTTAGTGAATCTCAACAGATCGTCAAACAAAACAATATGCTTGCTGTATTTCTTAGCTAACTAACTTATTAAAATGGTCCATGCACCTAAGCCAGGAAATGGAAAACCTAAAAGAAAAAGATATCTGAAAGTTAAGGCATAAATGATACAAGAATGTAGTGGATTAACTAATGGGCTACCCGTAACACCTGGCTGAACTGAGTCAGCGTGGTTTTGGGTGCAGAAAGCCCACCTGAGGATTGGTGCCAACAGCATAATAGGCAAGCAAGGTAGCCTGCTGTTGCTGGAGATGCTTGTCATGCTGATTTTCCTGATATGAACTCAGCTGTTCTCATCACCATCGGGTCCTCACTGTTGCTGAGGATGGTTGCCATTCTCTTCTAGGGAGCTCTTGTCCTTACCTTGAGCATTGCTTACTGGTTCCCTTGCCAATCAGCCTAGTGGTACAGATCCTTCATACCACTGGTGCAGACTTTCTAGATTCCACCGCTGATCTTTGGGAATTCCCAGTGAGACATTACTGTGGGCTCTAAGCCTTCAGCTGGATTTATGGAGGATGCTACCATGGGATCCAGGCTTTGAGTCGAATTCTTTGGGTCTCTAGCGTGTGAAAAGATCTCTTGCATGCCTCTGCATCTGACTTTTTGGGGTGACTATTATAAAATAATCCTACAAATCATGTGTCCTGTATTAAATCTATTCCCCTGAATACCCTGATTATGACAAAGAATGATTAACTTCTGAAGTTATAAAAGTGTATTTTCTGTTAGTATTGGAAGTTTTAGATTTATTTATCTCAAACATCCTCTGCCATTGTTTGACAAAAAATTACTAATGATCCCATAATATCATATATGAGGTCATGAATGTCAGCTTAATTAAATTGGTAATTTATACATGTGACTATCAACAAAGAAAATTCTGGAACTAGAGAAGAAAAAGAGGTTGCTCCTCTCAAAAAAAAAAGAGGTTTCCCATATTCAGAGAGTATATTTTTTCCAAATAGTGGTTGAAATGGTTTCTCTTAAATATTACACATATAATAAGGTAAACTGTTTGACCATCTGCCATTTATTAAGATATTGGTCTTTTTATCTATTTAGCTTTTCCCCCAAGTGCATTCTAAACCAGGGAGAAAGGTAATTTGTATTTAGACTTATGGTTATTATAAAAGGAAAGAACATTTTTTGTTTAGGAAAGCAGAGCTTTTCTTAATGTTGAGTTCCTAGAGAAACATCGCTTTTGCATCTTTTATTTTTTTAACCAAAAATACATGGCATAATATAGTATAAAGCCATGGTGTACATGTAATGTATATTTGTAGTAAAAAATTTTCCTCCTCTGAGCATAATATAACAATATTATCATAACTGCCTTTATAAAGTTCTCTAAAGTAGTTTGTGAATTCAATTTTGTGAAAGAACTGTAAAGAATAAAAACACACTATATATGCTTCTCTCTCTATATATCTCTATATCTACTTATATAGAGATGTATATATCCATGCCAAGTCTCATGATACTCTAAATTTTCTTTCCCTTCTGTTTACATGTATAATCTATATTGCATAACACATGTGACTGTATAGTTTTAGGCTTGAATTGTTTATATCACAAGCATAGCTCTACTGCAGTTGCTATGGTCTTACAGAATTGAAAATGGAATTGCCGTGGTCTTACCAAATTGAAAATGGAATTTAAAGCCAAAACTCATGTACTCTATCTGAAAACCTAATATTCATTTCTTTTTATCTGACTGTATGATGAACTCTAGGTAGCACAGATGGAGCCTTAAAGGATCAGGTCAATGTAGTATGGTTTTATTGAGACGCTAAATGTTTTAGTTGTAGCCTCCTGAAAATCTCCTGGGTGTATAAGATATAATTACAAAGCATACAAAACATTAAAATTAAAATGTCTACACAGTAAAAGACACATTGCCATTAATCCCTTCAAAATACTCTCCCTTACTTCAAAGGCACTTATTCCACCCTTCTTTCCACTTTCCGAAGCAGTTCTGGTGTCCTCTCTCATGAGTGTCTTTAGCTCACTACTGTGGTTGCATTGATATCTTGAATCCAATCAAAATGTATTCACCTTTCATGGTTAATTTCCCTGGGGAAAGGAGCCAGAAACCACATGACGCCAGACGTGGTGAGTGCGGGTGAGAATGCGTTGTAGTTTTTACATGCCTTCCTTTCTGTTGGATGGCATTTAGCAGTAGCTTCATATGCTTGATCACAGCTCTTAAAGATACTCATGAAAAGAATTTCCAGAACTGCTTTCAGAGGGTGGCAAGAATGATGGGATAAGTGTATTTGGAACAAGGAAGAGTATTTGAGAGAGATTAATGGCAGTACCTCTCTTACTGTAATACATTTGAAGAGGTATTGCATTTTTTAAATCAGCTTGTGTCTGTCTAGTTCTGCGTGAAGTCATGTCTATTGATAGTCTGCACTGTTTCATACATATATTTTCATTTAATCTTGCCCTATTGGTGCATTTTACTTCAATGCCTAAATACTGTATTACTTGCATCTACATTTTCTACTGGTCTACATTTCATGTAAGACATTAGTTATTTAAAATATTCTACTGTATTTTACTTGTAAGTTTTTATGTCTCTTGATTTTCAAATCCTATACCCAGAACACAGATATTTCAATGGGTCATCACTACTTCCATTAAGAGTTCTCCCTCTCTGTCCTGGAATTTAGCCCATCATTGAAATTACAATTATGTGTAATGAACAAGCTAACTGTTCTAGCATGGAAACCTGAAACCTCATTTGTGATAATGGGATTTGACTTGTCTTCTTTCTCTCACTTTTAATAATATCATAATGTTGGTGAATCTGAATGTGATTAGCATAAACAGCCTTAAGAAATACTTTGCTGTACCAGAAAATGTGCATTAGAGTTTAAATTATTATTGTTTTTCCAGACATTAACTTTTGGGGGCAGGCCAAATGGATTTCTGGTTCTTGGACATTAGTAATCTATGTAACTGTGGGCGTATGTTTTTAAGATTAATTTTATGACTAGATTTTCTTTCCTTATTGGCAACCGCACTTTTCCTCCGATGTGTGTTAGAATGGATGAATTATTTTTGGAGAACACTAGACGGTAAAATCTAGATGGCAAGTGAAAAATTCCTTTCTCCCTAACCTTTTCTTTTTCTCTGCTTTATTTCTTTTAGTGTAGAAGTAGATAAAAGGGAATATTCTACTTGCCCTGTTTTTCCTTTATGTAGATAGTGGGAAATTAACTCAAAGGTGAATCCTTTACTTTTCCATTCATAAATTATTTGCATGTAATAAAAAGGCAAGAAATAATATGAATAATGATCTCCAAAGAAATATTAATTCAAAAAGAGGTAGGCTTAACTATCTTAACAAATAACCACTAACTGAATTTTTTTCTACCAAAATTGTATTCTAGTTGTATGGACACAAGATACTGATGAAAGGTATTTTTACATGGGAGTAACTATAGCAGAGCCTCACTGGTGAGATCCAGGACCCAAACCTTTAGGGTCCCAGGAAGCTTCTAAAATAAATAGGGGACAGATCATGACTAGACTGTGATTTGTTTAGTGGTAGGAGTATTTGCAGGTTACTCCTGTACTTCCTCTTCCTCTATGAATGAATGAGGATGAAAAAAATGTGGTATTTTTATGCAATGGAATACTACTAAGCCACACAAATGATGATCTTGAGGCCTTTATAGGTAAATGGAGCCAACTCGAAAATATCTTCATTAGTGAAATAAACAGGACTCACATGAGTAAATATCACATTATCTCTCTAGTGTAAAAAATAAAAAAAACCTGACCCAATACTGGGATCCAAAGAGTATGATAGACATTGTGAAAGTGAAAGGGAAGGAAAATGCTCTAAAGAGTATAATGAAATGTATAGTGTGTAAGATAGTTGACCATATTACTGAATTTCTATTGGAACATTGAACAGAAAGATTTGTGCTGTCAGTGTTTGAGTGTCTAGTCACTATTTATGCTTTGATTTTGTAACTTTGGCAACTATTTTTTGAGACTACAATGAGTAATGTATCAACTAGTGACTCTATGATGAAAAATTTTTTTTCCTTTGAATGCCTTGAATTCGGTATTGTTCTACCCTTTTCTGCTTTTCTATTCTCTTTAATTTTCTTTTATTTCTTTGAAAAAAAAGAAAAAAATACGCAATATAACAACCATTGTTAAATTTCTTTCATTCTGTTGTGAAAACCTATATTGACATTGTTTTGAGTTTGCTGTTGTTTATGCCTTTTGCTTTTTGTTCTTTTCTGACTTTTCTCTTTCTAAAATAAATTTAAAAAAAAAAAGAAATACTTCTCTCACTAGTTGCTATGTTCGCTAAGAGCTGAGCCTGATATTTACAGGCTAGACTGCATTGGATAGAAGTTAAATCTTGAGGTTTAGCATCTACTCTTTGTGGATTAGAGAGCTTCAATTTTGACTGCTCAGCACTTTGAGTAATTAGTAAATGTCTGAAGATTTTAGAAAGTTTTTAATTGGACTGACTTTTATTTCTGTTTTACCACCATAAGTACAGTAAAAAAAATTGTCTAGAAGTTATTGTAATAACTTCCTTTTGTGGATGTGTTGAATATCATTTGTGAAAATAAATCATTCTATGTTTCTGGTGTAGATATTTTAAGACTCTGAGAACTCAAAAAAGTGTACATAAGTCTCTGTGTGTTTGATGTCTTTGTGATCCTTCTGACAAAAAGAAATGAATAAAGCATTGAAGGAAAAATGGAATGGTGAAAGATAAGTAAAAGAAAGTAAAAATAAAAAAGGGAGAAAATAAAACAAATGAAAGGTAGGTATACAGAACAGTATACACCTTGAAAACAAATGAAATCAAAGAAATATATGCATGATTCAGAGTTCAAAATAATTATAACCAGTATCAACTTTTGAATCTGGGCTATCATATTTACAAAATCAGCATATTAATGGTAGCATCTTGCTGATTTAAGAATAGATACTCATAATCTTCCATTAGTCATATTCCTTAAAGTAAACATCTGTTACATATACACTGAATCTGTGGTCTAGTGTAATGGGTGGAGTAATTTGTAACATACTCATTTATATTCAATATTGGCATTATTATGGAATTATGTATAAACTAGATTTTAGAAACACATAATCTTAGGATAGGTTAACACTCATGTTAACACTGATGAAAATGATAGTGGTTGTATGGAACATTTTTTTGAATAGAATTCTAGGGCTGCATACTGTTTATGGAGAAAGAGTTCTGTGGTCTATTACTTATATCTGCAAGATTACTTATTCCAACACAGCAACTGGTGGCAGTTTATCAGACATTCCAACACCTCAAATTTACAGGAAAAAGCCACTTAACATTTATACGACACTTCAGAGGCTCTGTGTTGACAGTCAAAATTTACATTCCTGTAAACTAGGCAATATTTTGAACTCCAAGAATAGATCACAAATAGAAAACTAGTGACACAGCTGAAACCATAAGCGAAGACTGTCCTCCAGAAGTTTTCACAATAAAATAAAATTGTTGCTGTGATGGGTAGGAATGCCTTTGTTACTTCAAAAATAATTTAATTAATGAATGATAGATTACAAAAAGGTTTCACATGATGCATTATTTTCCTATTGTTGCTGTAGCAAATCACTTCAAATTTAAAGAATACAACTTTGTAACCTTACAGTTCTAGAGGTCAAAAACCTACACTTAGTTTCACTGGATCAGCCATGAGAGTCTGCAGGACTCCACTCCTGCTGGAGCCGCTGCAAGAGGATCTGCCGCCCGCATGGGCTCCTGCTCCCTCCTTCCACCTTCAAAGCCAGCAGCGGGGCATCTTCTTTCCTCTCTGACTTCTGCTTCCAGTCATGTATTTTTTCTCTCTGATTATGATTCTCCTACCTCCCTTTTCTACTTACATTGGTCCCACCTGGATAACTCACATCTTCCCATCTCAAGATCTTTAACTTAATCACATCTGCACAGCCCTTTGTATCACATAAGGCAGTATATTCACAGGCTTTCAGAACTAGGACATGGACACTAGGGGGCCATTGTTTATTCTCTGAAACATAAGGCCAGTATTATATTGCAGAGGTGGTACACTCATTTTTGAGTCCATAGTGTCACCAGTGTCCCACGTATCTTTGTTCTTTCCATCTGTGGCCTTTAGAGTTTTGGACTATTATCTCATGGTCACAAGACGGCTGCCATGCCACGGGGTGTATCGCTTGTCTTTAAGGCAGGTGAGAGGTGAAGTGGTGAAGGCAAGTCCTTTTCTTTAAATTCAGGAAGTGAAGACCTGGTCACGAGTTTCTCATTCTGTTGTGCACACCAGCAGTCATATCACATGAGTTCTGCTAGCTGTAAGGGAGAAGATGAATCCAGATATTTTGCTTTCTAGCTTCCCTTTTGACAGTGTCAGGAAAATGAGAGGACTGAAAATGAGTATTCAGTGAGCCACCTTCTATTGATTGGGATTCATTGTTCTAAGCAATAAAATTCTCAATTTCAACAAAAGGATGTATTATAGAATATTAGGTTGTAGATTTTCCAGGAAGTGTAAAGAATTAAGCTTACTGATTACAAAGTCTAATGATATAGCTAGAATCATACCTGATACACCACAGAACCTTTATAGAAAAAAATAAAACAAACAAATGAAAACTGGAAGAAATTTTTAAAGGCAAGAAAATCGCAGCAGTTAGCATCCCTGACTGGCAATGCCTTCTGGCTATGGGTTCTAGGAGCTCTGTGATACTGTCTCCATGATAACAACTATCAATGTCCCCAACAGTGGCCATTCACTCATATTGTTTTTTAGCTTCAGTCAAATCACTGGTGCAGCTGACTGATGAAATCTAGAATTGTATCCATCTGTAGGAGTCTGAGAAATGGAAGTCTCTTCCATGTGTAATTCAGGAAGTGGAACCTGAGGCAAGGATTAAAGTGCTAACACCCCTAGAGGTACAAATCTAAGAGTGACAGTGGTCAAAGAGTGAAGGCAGAGCAAGGCACAGTGATATATTTCTGTGTTGGTTCCTGCTGTGGTCTTAGTCCAGGATATGTATCTGCTGGCATGTTACATTTCCCCAGAGCAGCTAGCTAAGCAAAGCAAAGCAAAGCAAAGCAAAGCAAAGCAAAGCAAAGCAAAGCAAAGCAAAGCAAAGCAAAGCAAAGCAAAGCAAAGCAAAAAGCCCTGATTCAAGGTAATCCTTAGAAGGGAGAAAGAAGGAGAGATTACCTGAGGAGTGTCCTTGTATGTCCATTTTCTATTTGTTGAGGTCAGCTCTCAGTGGCTAACTCCCTTGTGCTTTCAAGTTGTGTAATTTGGTTCACAGAGACTGTTTCAGATGCTCCTCCCGAAATTGATGGCATTCATCTGAGTCTTGAATCCAAGGAGGAGCCCAGGGTGGGTACCTTTAGCCCCTGAAGAATGTGGACCATACAACCCAGTGCATCATCTCAACCTCCAGCTGGCATGTGCCCTCCATAGGCAGTGCCTCCAGGAGGAAGAAGGTGGTTTTTATCCGCCATGGCAAGGTTTTCAGAGTCTGCCTTAAAAATGCTGTTTTCACACTGTAGAGAAAGTGTTCAAAAGGTTTGGGCAGCCTTGAATGACAGACATCTGTCACTGTCTGCCACATCAGGTCACTTAGTTAAACAATATGTCGCATGTTACTCCTTCCCCTAGGTTTTTTTCTTTTTCCCTATAACTTATCACAGTTTAAATTCCATGAGGGAAGTAATATCTCTTTTTTTGGTCATTGTATTCCCAGAAACTAATCCAATGCCCAGCACACTATAAATTTGGATAAACATTTGTCAATTCATTGAATGAATGAATACCAAAAAGCAAATGATAAATTAGCAATGCAGGCTAAAACAAACTAGTTGGAAAATTTTCATGAAAGAGAAAAATACCTTGCTTTAGGCTTTAGCATATGGTTTTAAAACCAGAAAACCAAAGACAATAGAGATATTCCAGGCAGCAAAGTCATGGAAGTAAAGAAGCTTATATGGAAATGCTCTCAGTTTGCTCAGGTAAGATGGTGGAGAAACCAGTGCTCAGTCCAATTTCTAGTAAGCATGCTTGTGTGTGTGTGTGTGTGTGTGTGTGTGTGTGTGCATGGCATGTGTGTGTGTGGATCTGCAGCTGTTTTCCTGACTGAGAGGTCCACAGACCACTGTACTGCAGAGAATGGACCCTTAATACCATCATGTCTAAACCTCTCCTGAGAGACATTTTCCTTCAGTGACCTGGGAAACTGAACTTTCTTAATGGGATTAGTGGCATTTGCTATTTCAAACTGAAACAGGATCTACTGGCCTGTGCTAGCTGGTGCTTTATAATCTTCACCATCTCTGTTGTGGTCATTGCTGAAGTCTTAGAGCTACCCAGGGAGACAGGAAGTAGTGTTAGAATTGTTTCTGTTTTAGCCCTGTGTAGAGATGTAGTCCCAGATAATAAAAAAAAAAAAATGTGAGTTTTCTCTGCCAGAATACATCTGCCTCCTAGAGCTGAAGTTTGAAAAAAAAAAAAAGCCAAAAGGAACTTTTTGGTTGTCTGGAGTGGATATCTATGTCACACTCAGTGTTTGAAAGATTCAACCTATTTGCCTTCAGCCATTTTCTGGTTAATCACACACACACACACACACACACACACACACACACACATGGTGGGGGTGGGTCCTAGAAACATTAATCCCTTTTACCAAAATACCAAAGCAATCTGTACCTTATATCCCATAATTATGTCTGAGGTAAGCTTAGGGAATTTGGTCATTTGTCGAGGGTTGTTTTTCCCATAATAAAGTCTCTAAATAGAATTATCAAGCCTATCAAATGTTAATTTGTCAAGAAAAACAGAATAGCTAATAAGGATAATTAGATTTATATTGTAAATAGAATATTATTCTGAAGGCTTCCATGTCTCCAAAAGGAAGTATGACCGAATATGCCTGAGGGGGAACCTTAATCAAACACATTCTAGAATTATTTTTTTCTTCAGTGTGTTATAGAATCTTGCTTGCTCTGGGCCAGTATGAGGGAGAATCCACCAAGGCCTGCATTTTAGTTTTTCTGTGACGTACAATGATAGCTATGCAGGACTGACTTTGGGATCCTGGGCCTTGTCCCCTGCAGAAATCACCCTGGTTCCCATAAGAGGACAGCTGCTGCGTGGCCGTGCTGGCTGTTTTGATGAAACAGAAGGAAACATAGCTTCTATCTGTTCCTTCACAGGGCAGATACCAACCTGCTGCTAGGATTTCTACAGATTCCAACACCTTGGTTGGATGAGGTTTCTAGTGATTTTCCTCAGTCAAGGGAGACTGAGCCCAGTCGCTAAAGTTGAATCTGAGAGGACCTGCAGCCTTCCTTGCACTTCTAGGAGTCTGAGAGCATTTCTTTGCACCCTGTATTCTGTCCAACTCTTGGGTTTCTTGTTTTCTATCCCCAGTATTTCTTTCTATAACATTAGCTGTAATCTCGAGAAGACGAGCTGAGGTAAAACTTTAAACTGCTTTTGTGCAAATCAATACCTATTATTTACCTCAGAGGTTAAGTTCTTTAAATTTTAGGCCAGAGGCTGCAACTGTTTTCTTTAGTACTCAGTACCTCACAAGGGGCAAGAAATTTGCTAAGGCAATGAAATTACAGAAAAAGCTGCTGACACTCAGTCTCTTTCTCAGGAAAAATCAGAAAACTTTCCTCGCTTCCCTCCTCTGCCCCAACTGACATGACTGCTCATGGGAAGAGCCGCTGTGCTAGCCACTTCCCTTTCCTCTCTTGTTTGGTGGTAATGACTAGAAACGAGCCTCCTTTGCCACAACCGTCTGGCCTCAATCAAATGTCCTTGAAGATCCACAGGTTACTTGAGTGGACCTTTGGTTGAGGAAGATTCACATCTTCCATCAGTCTGCAGGGGTCACCCTCACTGTCTCACTGTGCCTTCCCATTGACTGACCCCCCCCTCCAGGCTGTATGCTGGGGCCCCTTGCTGTTGGTGTGCTCTTTGTAGTTACTGTTATTTAAAAAATCCGTATATATAAATGCATTGGAAACAAAATACCTGCCATCCTACTGCCCTGAGAGATCTTTCACATTTTCTTTCTATGCATTTGTATCTAATAGTATGTTTGTTTAGCAAATTTGGAATCCTTCTAGACATCTTAGAACAGTAAATGATGAATATTCTCAGGTAAATAATAACTTCTATGCTATGATTTTGTAAGAATATAGATGAGTTAAAACTCAAATATAACTAATCCTGTGACTTTGAATATTTACATTGTTTTGAAATTGCTTAGTATCATAAATAGCAGTGAAATGAGCATTTCTCATTTAAAAATATTTGCACACCATTCTGAGAATTATCTTGGATAAATTATTCAAAGGGGAATTTTAAAATCAGGGTACAGATAAAAGGCAATTAATTGCTCAAAAATATTCAGAAAGATATAATTTATTTTCACTTGTAAGATATTATTTATAATACTATTGATAATATTATATTGCCTTTTAATTTTACTCATTTAATAAGCAAAATGTTATGGCATTCAGTTCGTTTTTATTTGTTTGAGAAAACTTGAATTATTTATTTGCTGGTTATTGTATATATGTATAATACATTTTATGTATGTGCATATATGTCACTTTTGTGGAATATAAATACCTTTATATATGTGTGTGTATAGTCCTATTTTATCTTATTCCTTTCTGACTGTAACATATAGAAATTTTTAATGTTTAATTCAGTAAACTAACTGATTTTTTTATTTAGACAGTTTTGGCAAATTTTTTTCTTTTTTGAAGCCAGAGTCTTCCTTCTGTCTTTACTGAAACTGGCATATAAGGAGCTCTGCATTTATGTAATGGTGGGTAAAACGCAATGGTGCAGCACCACCATTGAAGACAGCAGCTTTTGTAGCTGTAGCTGTTATTTCTACAACCACTGGTACTTTAATATTGCCACCTCTCCCACTCCAAAAGTTTACTGAGCTTTGTTATGTTCAAGATGGCACTAAATGTGTCATATGTAATATATACATGAAGGTTATACACATTTGGTTTCCACACACACTCCCTTTCTCTTCCCAACTTTATAAAGGTACAAATTCAAATTGAGTGTTAGAGAAGTTGAGTAAATTGTTCAAAGCTTAGAATTTGGATCTACAATCATTTTTACTTGATTATCTTAATCAAGAATAAATACGATACTTAAGTGAAAGATGCAGGAATGACCAGTTGCAGTTTTTTAATGTCCTGAACAGCTCTGTAGCACAGCGTCCTGATACCCCTTGTAGGAATCTGAGCACTCTCCAGCTCTAGTGTGCAAGGTTCTGATTGAATAGGCTGTTATTTCATATGGTTGAACTACATGTTTTTACTAGAAAAAAATTATTTAGTGTTTTTCTTTAAGGTTCTGAACCAAATTTCTTATATTAATAATATTAAGCTTCTGTAGATGGTAAACTGTAAGCAATGGTCTCTTTGTGTTTTTTATGTTTAAAATAAAAACATCAGCCTCAAATGGATGTTGTATGTAGTGCATTTGCCTACTCCAATCTATGGTGGAAGTTCCTTCTGCCAAATATTATTAGCAAAAATCAAGGGCAGGTGATGGGTAAAAATTCAACCCACTGCAAAAATTGTAGCAAGACATTACATTGTGTGAATCTCAAGCCCCTCGTGTATAAAACAGAGGTAATAATTCTTATCTTGTGAGATTGTTTTGAGGATAAAGTGAGTTTTAAAAATATACCATGAAAATAAGCTTTTGAAATGCCAAAACACTGAAACCATATGGGGAACTAACTTAAGGTTATGAAGAGGATGGCAGTCTGTTCTTAGAGGTGTACTAGTTTGAGTCTGGTTTACTCCTAGTAGTGAAGATATTAATTTAAGCTTCTGGATATGATTTTATATTTGTGTTTTTTAAACTCTTTCAATGCCAATGAAATTTAAAAGTAGGAGAATACACTGCTTAATAGTCTCTCTCTCTCTCTCTCTCTTTCACTAGTTCAGGAGATTGAGTCCAGAGCCTTCACAATGAACAATGGCCCTAGCCCTTTTTCTTAAATGCATTTATTTATTTTTATTCGTGTAGGTTTGTGGTACATTCCTTATGATGAGTTGCTACGTGTGTGGAACAGATGTCTCTGAGTACTGAGATTACAGGCATGTGCCATCATGCCAGGCTATGTTGTTTTTTGTTTTTTAGTGGTTAATTTCAGGCTGCTATGAAATAGCAAGAACATTTATGTTTAAATCTGAGCTCCAGTATATAAAATAAAGATATTTTTAAAGGAAATTCCAAATCCTTTTTACCTTTACCAAGTTACCCTTTAGATTTTCTTCATAGCATCAATAATTACTTTTATTCTGAAATTTATGCTGAAACACCCCATTCCATGACGCATAAGAATTGTCTCAGAAAACAATGGTTTAAATCAGTTACAATACATAATTTTGGAGAAATGAGAATATTAAAATATATAATAGAGGAAAAATTGCTTGGTAATGTTTGTGCTGTAACACTACACAAATTGTTTATGATGTTCATGCTCCACAGGAAGGAATTATTTCTGCATGTATATTTGATGACACAAATAGTCCTAGACAAATGGAATACTGGACAAATGGAACACTTTCACCGCATGCCAGCCCTACTGGATGGTGGTAAACAAATGCACCACCGCAGCTAACACCTGTTTTCTATATTAATGTTAATGCATTGGCTTCCCCATCCATGGTTTTACTTTATGCCTTTTCAGTTGGCCACAATCAACCGCAGTCTGAAAGTATTAAATGAAAAATTTCGCAAATACTTAACAGTGGCCCCAAGGGATAAGCAAGGGACTACTGTCATCATCCAAATACTGGCAATTGGATAGTCAAAGAGAAACTGTAAAGTGCTTCCTTTAAGTCCTATCTAACATCAGTACAAGACAAAGAGGGATGAATACAGTGTAATATTTTGAAGGAGAGACATATAGTGACTGAACTATTTGTACAGCTTTTATTTAATATATTTTCATAGTTTTTCTATTTTATTATCTATTGTTGCTATTGATGTCTTATATACCTGACTTATAAGTTAAAATTTTTTAACTTTATTTGTACACAGGATAAACTATAGCATATATATATATATATATATATATATATATATATATGATTCAGTACTATCTATGGTTTCAGCATGCATGATATTCTTTCAGGTATCCCCTCTCCCCATGATTCAAGGGCAGATTGTACTTCTAGTTAAACTACCTTTGGAAGATTATTGATTTTTACTGATTGTTCAAATCCTCATGTAGGTGCAAGATTTAGCATCGCAGGAGTATGAAATTAACTATGTCACTATGTGATGTTTCTTGTCATTAAGTTGTGAAAATTTTGTCTATGTTGCATTTTCTTTTAATCTTTTAGTTTAAGTCACACTTTTTCTAAACAAGCCGCCTGGTAATGACAGGTCACAAAGTCGAGTAGTAACAACACATAGAATTTGAATTTCTTAGCTTCACTTTTGACATTGCTTTTGTGGCTATTTTTCTGTGATCTCCGATGGGCTACTCCTTCTTTATAGAGAATGTACTGCTGATTATTCATGTTTTTGTGGGTTGTCTTATATTAGTCATGTGTAGGTAAAAATCAGAACTGAAACTCAATGGCTTTAGCTTGTTTTCTTCAAATTCATGTTATTTTGATATAAAGACAAGACTTTTGTCATTATTTAGTATAATCATTATCCTTTTTATAATGAAGGACTTAGGATAAATTCAAGGTATGAATGTTATTACAAATAATTGTTTCAAATGATTGTGTTATTTTCACAGTAGGTTCTTCATTTATCCGTAGCCATAACCATAGCCGTAGACATAGCAATAACCTTAACCATGGATTCCACATCAGATCCAACCAACTATGGATGGAAATATTTAGAAAATTACATCTGTCTTGAATATGTACAGACTTTTATCATTATTCCCCAAACTATACCGTATACTAGAAGCCAGCAACTATTTACATAGCATTTACCTGGTACTAAGTATTATAAATAATGTAGACATGGGTTAAAATATACAGATGTGCCTCTAGTATGCTACCCACACTATATTTTAAGCATCTACATATTTTAGCAACCATAAAGTTTTCTGGGAAAAATCTCTGGTGATTACTGAGGGACGACAGTATGGAAGCTATTGAAGATTAAGCTAATTATTATTTATCGAGTTGTTAATATTTCTGGGATCTCATGTTTGGAGTTCTTAGGCAGCAATGGTCTGCATTAAATGAAAATTGTAGGGCTTTGCAGATGTCCAATTTGAATCTAAATGTAGACCTGCAAAATTACAAGTTTGAGAATAATAGGTAGGTCAAAGTTTTTTTTTAATTATAAAAAAGGGATGATAATACCCATGATGTGGAACTTTTCTGAGAGTCTAGATAATGTCTATAAATTTCTGAGCATAGTGATGGGTGCATCAGAAATTCTCATTGCATTTAACTACTACTCTGTCCTGAAACCAAAAAGAACTTTTTAAACCTGGTTTGTCTCTTACTAGCTTTGTGACTTGAACTTTAATCAAATTTTTTTAACCTACTCAAGCTTGGTGAATTTATCTGACATGGCGTAAAACATTGTCTTGACCTAAATCCCTACCCTCCCAATCACACTGGCAAATCCACTTATTTGCTACATTATACTCTTCTCCCCAAGCTAAAAATTTAGATATTATTTTTTCTAGTTAAATCTTCTCAAATGGATTTATTGCTAAGGCCCAGGTGGGCTAAATGACACAGGTCAACTGACTGAGTTGTAGATGTTAAAAGTTATCGCCCCCTAGAGTGTAATAGCCTAAAAGATGCACAGGCTTGCTTTCCTGTGAGAGTATGCACGTTTCCAACTACATAATATTTTATGTTTCACCCTAAATGTTAACACAGAAAAAAGGCTATGCAGTTGCTAATAAGAAAACAATGGGAATTTGTCCTTTCTCATAGACTTTCCAGTTGAATGTATGGTAAGTTACTTTATCAGGACAATTTGCTTATGAATTTCATTAGTCTCAGTGCTCTCAAGTCTGATTAACATACCGTTTAAACTCTTACTCAGATTTATGTTCTTTTTTTATCAATCGCGTGCCTTGTAACAATTTAAACATAGATTTCAGATTCATTTATTTGGAAACAAGAAAGGATGCTGCGATTGATAGTGGTTAGAGAGGTAAATGTGGACTATTCTCTGAACAGAATGTGACATGGGAATATACCTCTGGTGACTTACCAAAGCATGAAAGAAGCAGTCAGTTCAACTCCTATTACCTGAACATTTATCTTCTCCTTCCTGAGCTTATATTTTCTCATGCTTTAGAGAAAGGGGAAAGGCAGCCAGTATTTTTCTGCCATCCTGTGATATGAATCACAGGGATGTTCTTGACCTATGATGTCAGTTTAGAAGAACCATCCTCTTTATGACATAGGTGACTTTATTTCCCATGTTAGAGGAGTCATGGGGTTTTGGAGGTTTTACCAATTTACCTTGGGTGAGCTGCTAAAACCAGTCAAGCTTCAAGTCCATCTGTTATACTTACATTGTGTACTTGGGAATGTATTCCCATTCCTGGACAAAATACTCAACTGCAACTTAAAGGAGAGGTTTATTTTGACTCATGGTTTTAGTGGGTTTAGTCCATGACTAACTGACTCCAAGGCAGAAAGGGCATGGATGAAAGGGATTGGTAGAGAAAAGTTGCCCAGCCACGGCAGCCAGGAGGGCGAGAGAGGAGGAGGTTGCTGTGACTGCTCACCCAGCTTTCACTCCCAGTGACCTGCCTCCAGTCAAGCACCACTTCCTAGGAGCGCGTTCAGCACTCAGCTCTGAGTCTCCTCGATGAGCACAGCGCTCTTGCGATCCAATCAACTGTCAAACACATGAGACTTTGGGGAATGTTTTAGATGTAAACCATAACACTATCCTTAGATAGTCACTTTTTAAAAAATGAAGTTTGAGTCCTGGTTTTAAGAGGGCCAAAGAGAGTTACACTATTTCTATGACCTACTAGCCTAACTACATTCTATTGTGCAGGAAGCTATTGAGCAGTAAATCCTCAGGCAACCTACTCAGAGGGCGATATTAGGTCATTTATGGGGATAATCCAGTTGAACACTTCTACAGATGGAGGTAAAAATGCTGGAAAATTTTCACTCCCAGTAAAAGCCAAGATGGAAAATAGTTCTTCTCGAGCCACCCTAAGGTATTTCAGAAAAACAAACTTGGAAATTATGAGGCATAATCAGAAACTATGGTACATGTTAAATATTTAGATTCAATAGAAAACCTTTCGTATCAGTGAAAGACACATTGCCATTAACCCCCCTCATAGAATGTAGCAGTTAGCATCATGAGTTTACCTTAATGACAGAAAAATTAGATGGCTCTCATTCTAGATTGTGTCTCCTGCAATTTTGTTGTGTTTGTGTGTGACTGAAGAACTTTCAAACACACTCAGTTACTGGGTCAGGAGGGTGTTTATGTGTTCTTATAGGCAACCTGTTGTTTGACTCCAGCAAATGGGTGAAAAGCTGCTCTCTATGCAGCACTGCTGGAGTACAGCTTGGTCTGCCTTGTTAGACTCCCTGAGATATTATTCTATAGCACCTAAAAACAACTGGAACATTAACGTTTATGAGTCTTTGCATGACTCAACTATTTAGAATAAACAGAGCTTCCTGAGTCTCTCTGCCCAAGAGGGTGCTTTACAAGAATATGATAGTTCCAAGAGGTGCAGGACAGAAATGTAAGGGAGTAAATGCCTCAGAGCAACCCTCCACCAGTGTAGGATGGGTCTGGTGGGTAAATATCGCAGCCCTCCTGTGCTGCCATGATGGTTGTGAGGAATGTTTTGCAGTGTCTCAGAGCATCCTGGTGGCGCTACACCCAGATCTCCCGGTGGTAACGGTCTCACTGACGGTGCAGGTGTTAGCTCTGTGGGCTTCTCTCCTTCATTTCATTTTCTTCTCCTGTCTCTGGGACCACCCCCCCGAATGACTTGCATTTGAAATTTTGTCTGGGAATGTTGACCCAAATTAAGAAAATCGATTATTTTTTTTTCTATTAGTATATGGAGATAGCATGTTACCAAATTAGAGTTCATTTTTAAGAGTCATATTTAAAGATATCTTATGTTTTATAGCTAGTAATGGAACTGAAAGTAGACCTGATGGCCAGTGGTTAGAAGAATATACTTTTTTTTTTATTTAAAAGAGAATAAAACAAAAGGGGGCAGTACGGAGCAGATCAGAACAGGACAACACAGGCAACACAGTACTTTACATTAAGTCAACTGGACATCAACAGTATCTAACACCATATCTCTTACTCTGCTATAGTTTAGCATTGTTTCAATTACAATAATATCAAACATAACACAATAGTATAAAGCCATGCATATAGTGAAAGAATTCCAGGGCTTTCTGAACCGAATAACAGAAAATGATCAATGGGTATTATAATATCTCATTTTTGATAAAAAAGAAAAAACTTTGTTTGAACTATCACACATATTCAAATTCCAATAAGACACAATGTGGTAGATAG
>PVJX010002138.1:78835-137829 GCA_004027295.1 Dolichotis patagonum | reverse complement strand
AATGGTTTCATACTGAATGTTTAATGACACATTTTATACATTGAACTGCCATCTTCTCAATTTCATTTGTCGTTTGGGTGCCAGATTCTCAAAGCTTCCTTTCACATAATTCCTCTGAGAAAAGAGCCACATTGGAAAATACTTGTTTTCATCTGTTCACATGAATATATACATTACAGTTCAAAGAAGTAGATTTCCTTGCTTTTCACATTGGCCAGTGGTACTGCCATGGTTTCAACACCTGGATTTCTTACAAGTTTTAATGCTTTACTTTTCCCAGATCTTTCCTAATTTGAAAGCCTTCTCATCATTTAGGTCTTGTTTTTTAAAAATTTTAATATATTCCCCCTTCTCTTTCCCTCTCCTTTCTTATTTTTTATATATAACACACAATTAAGCACTAGTTAAAGAATTTTTGTGTATGTGATTTTTTTCTCCATTTCTAAGTGGGAATTGACTTTTTCTAACAAAGAGCATATCAGTTTAATATTTGAATATTCCTTGCCAAGTCTCTTGCATTGTTAAATATTTGTCTTTAGATATTTATACTCAAAGTGACAAAATAAAGAAATATTTTACAAAGCTATTTTATATTGCTCAGTTCACACTTAAAAACTTGGAACATATGGTTGCCCATATTTCCAAGGAGAACTCAATAGCAATGTGAAAATTCGTGTCTGTTAGATAAGAACTATGGACAAGAAGTTTGCTTGCATTGCTGATGATATACTGGATCCACCATTAGTTGCCACTCTTGATTTTGGCATTCTTAATTCAAGAGTTGAGTACTTTAGACTGAAAAAGAAAAAGTATTTTACATATTGGGACAATTAATTATATCCCGCAGGTACAGGAAAATTAAAATGCAAGAGAATAAATTTTATCATTGTCTATTCACAATATTTTTAGTATATCCTTAATGTAAATGTTTCTGGGGACTAATATCCTTCTTTTATTTCTTGGTTTCCCATACCTGAGTAAAATTCTTTTCCTCTGGCAGTTTCACAATCCTGTCAGTACTTCACTGACTATAAATCTCACATGGTCCACTCTACTAATTAAATTGTAACTATCAGTGGCTGAGCATGGATTAAACAAGAGGTGAGATGCATTTTGAAATTAATTGTTACTCAAAGAAACATGGAACCTCTTATTTTTTGGTCTTAAGTTCAAACCAATTAAGTAGTGCTAAAAATTTTATGAGATGCTATAAAAAAGGTTATTACAAAAAAATCTATAAAAGTAAAATTTTAAAGCCAAAGTTGACAAATGGGATTTCACCAAACTAAAAACCAAACCAAACAACAACAAACTTCTTTAAGTGAGAAGACAACTCCAAAAATAAGAGAAAATATTTGAAAACTATACATTTGACAAAGGTTTGATATTAGGAACTCTAAAACCTTGGTAACAAGAAATAGATAATATAAAAATGAACAATAGATCAGAACAGAAAGTCTCAAAGCAAAACAAAAGAAATCATACAAATAGTCTACAAGTTCATTAGAAAAAAGCTCCACATTACTAATAAGAGAAATGCAAATCGAATCACAATGAGATATTATGTCTTCCATAATAATGGTGATTATGAAGAGGATGTGGAGAAAAGGAAACACACACTTTTGGTGGGAGTATAAATGAATACAACCATTATAGAAAATGGTAAGAACATTTGCCCCAAAAAGCAAAAATACAACTACCATAGAGTTTTAAGTAAAATTGCCATATGATTCAGCTATCCCAATACAGGTTATGTATCGAAAGGAAAAGTAATCAGTCCATGGAAAGGACTTCTGCACTTCATGAGTATCACAGCTCTGTTCATTGGTGCCAAGAAATAGAAACAACCCATGTCTTCACCAACTGATGAACTGGAGGAGTAACATATGTTACATGTACGCAATATGATACTTCTCACTCATGAAATTGTTGAAATCATGTCACTGGCAACACGGAGAGAATGGGAGAGCATGATGTTAAGTGAAATAAATTGAGCGCGGTAAGTATCATATAATCTCACACATGTATGAAATCTCCCAAAATTAAACTCCATAGAAGTGGAGAATATTATGGTAGTTGCCAGAGGCTGGGAAGAGCTGTAGGGCTAGAGAGATAGGGAAGGTTGAATAACAAGTATGTCATGGTTAAACAATAGATAAAAGAAAGAAATTCTAGTGTTCTTCTCAACAGTAGGCTTACTATAAGTAATAATAATGAATGATGCATTTCAAAAAGCTAGCAGAAGGAATGCTAAGAGTTTTTACCGCAAAGAGACAATGTTTTCAGACATAAACATGGATAAACTTAAACATTACACAATGAAACATCACTTTACCACACTAAGCCTATTTTTCCTGTGTTTCTGTATCAATTTAAAAATAAATTTAATTTAAATTTTAAAAAGTCTCTAGTAGAATTTTTTTAACATGGCAGAACAATTTTGGAACTTGAAACTATAAAGAAATGGTAATTCATTGAAGATCTAGACACGTTTACCCTGATTTGAACATGACATAAACATTTGCACATACTGAAACATCATCTGCTATCCCATAAGCATGTGTAATTTTATGTATTGGTTAAAAACTTTATAATATATATTAACACTTAAAATGAATGACTAAAACAAACAATTTCATTCATACAATTTTACTTTCTGTTTCACATTCTGAGCTTGGTGTGGTGCAAATAAACTTTGACTCTGTATTTAGTGTTGCTATAACCATCCTAGTGGTAATTCCTCACGTTTTGGACAAACAGAATGGCAGATTCTGTTTTGGACCACATGTTTGAGTAGAGTGGAGGTGCTGGAACATGGTTTGTGGGGATACCAAACCTCCTTTCCTCGGACTCCTTCCTCTTCCACAGTCCTCTTGGGAAGGTGCTGCAGGCAAGCCAACCTCAAGGATACCCTGTAGCATTCTGTTGGTTCACAGGAAATCACCAAGCAAGGTTGAAGCATAAGGACAGAAGGACCTTCTCATTACAGACTGTTCTCTCCTCTAAACTACTCTTTGACACCTCCTCTACTGCTCAGTATCCCTGTGCTCAAACAGGAACAGTAGGTAAAGCAGGGTGTCTAACTATAAAAGAAGGTGAAGATGCCAGCTTCCCATGCTAGCGGGTAGCTCCACTTTCTGTAAGTGGTGCCTGTGGAGTCCTCTCCTCTTGGGGTTCCCCCCATCAGGTACTGAGCTCTATACTTTTTCATGTGCCTTCTCCACCAGGTTAGTCTTCTCTACAAACCTCAAAAGAAGAGGACACCCTAACTCATACCACGGTGTCCTTGAAATTCTCCATGTTGCCCAGGGTGCTTGCATGGCTGTGGGGTTGTGTGTAAGAGTTGTTCTCCACATAGTGAATTTAGGCATTGGCTACCAATTCCTGCAGGGGTCATCTTTCTTCTTTTCTTTTTTTTTTTTTTTTCAAATTTGGGGATTTCTTTTTATCACTTGCAGGACTGTAGCTGAAATTCTGAGATATCAGAAATGTCCCTTTAAAATTTTTTGTGACTGATACTGAAAGAACGTTAGGCAAGAGCATGACCTAAGGCAGGAGTCACCAAGTGTCTTACACAGGCTTCTGAGACAAGTGGTATTTCTGTTGGACTCATGAGTGAGGGTCACCCTTTTGACAGTAACACCCCAGCTTTAATAGTAATGATGAAAAGGATGCTGGCTAATATTTACAAAAGCAGTGCTATTTCCCAGGCACAAGATTTAAGTGCTTTAAAAGTGCGAACTTGCTTATTTCCGATAGTAACTATGAGAAACTACTGGGTAACTTACTTCACAATTGAGGACACTAAGAGAAGTTGGGTAACTTTTTCAAAAGTCTCTTAGCTAAGAAGCAATGAAATAAGTATTTCTACTTAAGAAATTTGTCTTCAATGTGTTCTACCTTAAGATTTCTAACTAAAATAATAACACTGTCATACTGATCATCACATTCAATTTTGAAAGAAGTGATCTATCTTGTTAAATATTGATACAACATGTTTTTATACTACTTATTTTGGCATAAATATTTAGATAATATTTCCTAGGAACTTTGAAACTTTAAGTTTAAGAAAAATTGCTCAAGAATTTTAGGAAAATGTTTAGTAAATCTTTATTGACAAAATTAGTACAATGATGAATACAAAGATTGAAGATACTTTTGTCTTCAGGACATTTGGTGCAATCTCTGTATTTGATTTACCTATGTCATCCTTTTATTTTGTTAATCTGTTTTCCTATTGTTTTTCTCATGTAGCAGTTGTTAAAGTTTCATAACTAGTTCTAGTATGTTTTCAGATGGTAAATCCTCAACAACAATAGAAACACAATAGAACCTTCGTGATCTGTCTCACAATTTTTTCTCTCTAATATTTTGATTTATTTTGAAATATAAGGTGTGTATAAATAGCTAATGTGGTAGTAAATGACATATTTCATTGAGCACAAATATTCTAAGTAAGATGAATAGTATTACCAATATCCACAACATTATTAAAGAAATATCTACCTATTTTGAAATATAACTGATAAACTTTGATGAAATATTTTCTCTTGAGATAAGTATATTATCTTTAGAAACACATTATCTTTGTATCACTTTTAAAATTGTAATATATTACAAAAGATTAAAATATCTAAAGAAAAATATATTTTACTAAAATATTCCCTGTGATAAAAACAATATTTTAGGCTTATCTTTTAAAGCACCTAGTAGATAAACATGATGGAATTTTTCGAGCTGTTAAAATTCCTCCCCAAGGAACGTGTATTAGCGTAAATATCAGTTTGCATGGTTTATTTATTATACAAACTATTCGAGTGGTTTTGAGTGTCTTACTACAGTTAATGATAATTTTTAAAAACAAGAAATGTGTCAGGAAGAAGAGAAAAATAACACTGATGTTTTGGAAAATTAAATTCAGCAATTTGGAAATCTGAGGAGTCACATGCTAACACTCTTGGGTATCTATTGCTGTGTGAAACAGCACTACTCTAAAAGTACATGGCTAAAATCAATCATTTTTACCGCCGACTTCATGGTTTAGATATTTGAGAAATTCCTGGCTGGGCGCTTAGTCCAAAATGAAAGTAGCCTCACACGGTGGTCGCTGACCCGAACATCTGCTTCCAAGTCCTGCGTTCTGGTGTCTGTTCGCTGTTTTCATTTTCTAGTAGGTAAACGATTGACCCTCCAAGTATTTTCCTGTGACCAGTCTCCGCAGGACCCAGCAACCTTCTTACCTTTGGACTCTTCATTAGTGGCATAGTGCCCCTAGAACTTAAGGTGAATGGGAGTCCTGCCCGGCCTGTGAATTATAGGGCGCATTGCCCTTTCTGCTTTACAGTCTGCTTAGAAGCAGTCCCAATGCAGCACAGATCTTAGGAATGAGAGAAAACAGAGACCATCACCTCTTTGTGGAAATAAAATTAAAGGATTTATAGCAACTTTTTATTTTATATACATAGTTGTTAAAATGATTTATTTTTGAGAAGTCTCATTTCTTATTTTGCCTTTTCTGTTGCGAATGTGCACTGTTTTGATTAACAAATGGCTCACTCTACATTTTCTGATGAGGAAGGTTCAAAATCTTAATCACTAAATGCCAGTACAAATACTAGTCTGGCAAAAAGTCACCTGAGTTTCTTTGTCTGATACATAAAACCCAAGCCACATGGACTTGTTTTCCCACCACCAAGATAAATAAATAAATAAATAATTAATAAACAAGAGATGTGCAGTCGGATATTGCCAGCTTTTCTGAATCGAGAGTCTCCCTTTCTGCCTCAGTCCTCTGCCTGGAGATCTGCTCTTTCTTTTGGTACGTCAGTTACTCACCTCCTTCAAGCTAATATGTGCTCCCTGGCAAATCAGAAGTATTCAGAGCTGGAGCAGAGATCAAGGCTTGAGGGTAAAATTAACTACCAACTGATTATTTTTCCTTGTTCATCAAAAATGTGCAGTTGGAGGCATTTATATTTATATTTATATTTATATTTATATTTATATTTATATGAATGTATTTGGCTATCGGTTAAAGGAAGAAATAAGAACTATGTAAAAAGTAAAGTTTTCTTGTTTGAGAGATGAGAAACACTGTACTATCAGGTGATACTTAAGTCTGCAATCATTCCATTTTGCATCTCTGTAGCACTAGCTGTAAAACTTTCTCTCCACTCTTGTCCTTTAGCTCTTATGTGTGTTGAAAACTCTCATTGAGGGCTACAGTAGGCTATTGCATTAGTTTTAAGTTTAAGTGTTCTCTTCCTCTTATGCTCAACTCTTCAAAAGTCATTCAAGTTGTCCATGATCAATCTAAAGGTAATAGTAAATCATACAGAGTTTTACTGAATGGAACTTACCAACCTTCAGATGCCTCTTGAAAGCTGCAAGAGACAGCGTGGTTATGGATACGCGCGTGTGCGCACACACACACACACACATTTATTACATGTGTATATAATGTTGCTCTACATTGCAAGCCCTAAATAATACTGTTTTGAATGCTATGTACTTGGCTAGTAAATGCTTTTCTATCCTACGGCACTGATGTGCTGTGCCTTTTATGGGCGTTGTCAACCTGTGTTAATTGAAATGTTTATAAAATGCTGATTCTGAAATATTATATCTTAACAGTTCAATAGTTCTTTAATAGCCCTCTGTTTTATTAATGATATGATTTATAGAAATATTTAATCTCACTGATTTACCATTAGCATAAATGAGTCTAGTTATTAGGCACTTTATTTCCAAAGCCCTGGCAAGTATGAAATATTTTGCAGTTATTTGTGCTGAGACGGAATCAATGCAGTGGGAAGCTTATTCTTCAAATGGTACAACATTATTTATGAACATGTAACTTGATTACGCTTTCCATAATTTTCATACCATTGCTTTCTTATTTACAAGAAATTCAACACCAATTATGAAAAACACCCCAAAGAACTCTTAAAATATGTAGACAATACATAAGTATATTTTCATACTAATTAGCACTGACAATAAACTATTTTTAAAAAGTTAAACTGATCTTTGAAAGAATCAAAGGCTGTTGTTTAGAGTAACATAGTATTGCTTCCAGTAAATATTTGATTATTACTACTTACAGTCTTATTCAAATTACAAACTGAAACCCACACACTACATTTATGTCCACTTAAGATAGTAATTTCTTTTTGTGTGTTTAAATGTTTCATGTTTTGTAGACAGAATTTAGCTAGATATTTTATATGTATTTTATGTGACAACTCTTCAAATTGTGGTGGCACATTTCAGGATCTTTAAAATGGATGAGAGTTTGAGTATTCACCCTTCTTTTTTAAATCATAAAAAAATATTTAAATTGCCTATCACGGAAATTAAAGACAGTCATTTCTTAGAGTTCATTTCAACTCTTTGGTGCTTTTTAAGATTATTAGTAATTCTGAGTTGACTATTAGTAATAATAAATCTGTTGAAATGAAATGGGATTGGGGAAGGATATGTCTTCACCATTAATCCACCAGAAATGAGGTCTATTTCCTCTTTCCCTTGTTATTTCTTCTTCAGAGCAGAATTTGTCTTTGTCTTATTTGGCAGTTTATGGATATGACTTTTGTTGGAGAATTGATGACTAAGGTGAAATTTGGGAATTTTACAAAAATACCATTTCTGTCAGGCTATGCAAAGCGATCTCAACTGTTTTATACAAGTAAAGTAGCACCAGCCCATAATTTCATGGCAGAACTCAATTTCAAAGTTTTTATTCCTATTTATAAAAAAATTGATGAGAAAGATATAACTGCCTATAATCCAAAGAAATTAGATTTAATTCTCATAAATTTAGAAGAATACAACTATACATTTCCAAATTTGATTTTGCTTTTTAGTTATTCTAAACTTCTCCAGTTAACGAAATTACATGTTGGTGTAAATGACTTTTTATTAATATTCTGAAACAAGTTCTTTCAAATATAAATGGTTGCATATATATCTTAAAGTATCTGAAATAATTAAACAGATGAAGATTTTTCAAATTGTCAGTAAGTTTTTCTGCAAAGTGATCACAAAAACCTACAAGGGTAAATGACCAGGAAAGATAATTGATATCTATGATCATAATCTCTTTTTAAAAGATATTTATAATTTTTCAGGAGGACTTGTCAAAAAATTCAAACTCTGAACAAGTATAAATTAGCTTTCAATAATCCAGAGTAAACAAAGATTTATATAAATTGAACAGTCTCTTACTACATAGGTCAAAATTTTAGACAGAACCTATTGTATACTTGATGTTACTTTTGTAAATGAAATTCATAATTTTCATTTTTGCGTTGTCTACTCACAAATATTTTAGTCAAGAGAATATCCCTAAAAGTGTAACATATAAAATACAGCAAAAGTAAATTTAAAAAAATATATAGTTAGTAAAAATAGAGATCATTTTACTTGATTATTTGTATGTGAATACGTGCAAATTGATGATTTCTGATTCATTGTTTCAAAATATATAGAACATTACAAAGACATGTGGTTTCATACTTTTTTGTTTTAAATCATGACCTGAAATAGAGCAAAGCAAATCAGTATTGTTATTTATTCCACTTACTGTAAAATTTACTTATTTTTGCTGGTGAAACTTTGATAAAATGGTTCATGTAATGTATTCATAGACTTTAGTAGATTTACAACTTGTCCAAATTCTGATGTGTCTATTTCAAGAATTATATTCAAAGTAATTTTCTTATCATGTTTAATGCCTTATGTTGAGAAAAAATAAGCCGTTAGTATTTCTTTGTTCCCAGCGTCACCTTGTTTTAAAAGAGACTATGACAGTTGAATCATCCCGTGAGTTAAAAGTTGGAAAAGCATGAGTCAAGCCATTCCTATTAGCACACATTGTGTACCGTATAGGAATTATGTAAGAACAATAAAGTATCACATAAATATAGAGCAATGACTGATTCATGCATTTAATAAATATCATTTAGCATTGTGATCAATAAGTCTAATCCAGAAACAAAATAGGAATAAAGAACTGAAATAGTTATGGCATTTTTATACAATGGAGTACTACTCAGCTATAAAGAATGATCACATTGAGATATTTATAAATAAATGGACACGACTTAAGACCATTCTCTTAAGCGAAATAAACCAAACTCACAAGGGTAAATACCATATAGTCTCCCTAGTATGAGAGTTGATAAGGAGTATATAAGACTTTATGGCAAGCATGAGTCCCCATCTCATAGCTTTGAAGCCTTTCAATGTTTTCAATCATCAGTTGGAATGGTTTTATTCTGTTTTGTTTGACTATATCATGCATGATGATATGCACAGCTGTTTTGAAGAAAACAAAACATTATGACAGCTATTGCTGATTTAATATCATCCTTCTTAGAAGTCCTACCATGCTTTTTTTGTTCTACTACCATTGGTTCTATCACATTGTGTCTTATTGGGATTTGAATATGTGTGATAGTTTAAACAAAATTTTTCTATCGAAAATGAGAAATTATAGTACCCATTGATCATTTTTTGTTATTCGGTTCAGAAAGCCCTATAATTCTTTTACTCTATGCAAGGCTTTATACTATTTTGTTATGTTTGATATTATTGTATTTGAAACTATGCTCAACTATAGCAGAGTAAGTGATATGGTGTTAGCTACTGTTGATGTCTGGTTGTTTTAATGTAAAGTACTGTGTTGCTTATGTTGTCCTGTTCTGATCTGCTCTGTACTGCCCTCTTTTGTTTTATTCTCTTTAAAATAAAAAATTAAAAAAAAAAACTGAAATACATATTATTTTAATTATCACAATGAATGCGATTGAAATGGAAGAAAACACTTGAACTATTTTTGGAAATAGGTAAATAGATATTTTTATGATTTCACTCTGAAACAAAACTATCTCTTCTACAATTTAATCTATGGTAATTAATTATATGTAAAACTTTAAACATATGTTAACTTAACTCAGTTGAGGAGGCATAAAGGATGATAAAATGAATGACCTACGGCACTGACTAAGACTGCAAGTTAAAAAGGATTTGAATCCCCTCTGTAATGATTCCATGTCACATATTCCTCCAATACAGATTCCTCCAATTCTCTATGTTTAAATCAAGTCATACTGAAAATGACTAATTTTTGTCTCAGCTCATCATACTGCAGTGAGAAAAGTCAAATTAAAAGTAAAAAATCTGTTGTTGAGTAATTTATTCAAGGGCACTTTGACCCTAGAAGGACCATATACAGCAAGATAATGTAATACATCACTTCTCTTTATAGAGAATAAGAGTCAAATAAACTAGTTTGCTTACTATGACACAGGTATTAAGTAGCAGGATTTGATGTAGAAATTGTTTCCTAAACTAATTTCTTACCCTTTCCATAATAGAAAACAAATATATTATTTCAACAAATATATATATAGTATATTATATTATATATAATGTACTGTACAACATATTATGCATTATATATTTTATATATTTTATTGTACATTATATATTTTATATATTTTAAAGGGTCACTGAGAAACTTTTATAGAAGAATATTGGGACTTTTTCACATGTCATTAATTGAAGAAAACACAAAAAGTAAGCTATCATAATTTTACTCATAAATATGTGTATGCATAAATGTTTATAAATTATGAATATTTACAGTTCCCGAAAACACTGACAAATAGTGCTGATTTTAGCTTTTTGCTGTCGCCTTCACATTGCTGCCTAGAGAATCTACAATACTAAAAAAACACTGACTTGAGTGCTCAGTCAGACTAGAAGTACCAGAGCAGACTTGAAAAATCTCTTGCAACTTTAAAGTGTCTTGAGCTGGTGTACGTGTGCGAGTGTGTGCGTGCATGGGTGTGCATGGGTGTGTACGTGTGTCTCAGCGTTGCTATGTGTATGTAGGGCCAAGCGTGGTGTCTGAAGCTTAGTGAAGAGGTTCTGCAGAAGCTTTAGTGGAAAAATTAATTTAAAAATTTGGTGACAATCATTGGTACCTGATGCAAAAAACCTTAGTCAACTGATCAGTTACCGTAGTTATTTTCTCTTTGACTTCAGGCCTTCTGAAATCTCATGTTGGCGGACTACATCTAAGAGAAGCTGACTTCTTAAATAATAATACTTTTTAAAAAAAATTAGATAAAGATCTAATGAAATACTGAGCAATGTGTTTGACACAGAGCTTTCCTAGAAAAACAAAAAGAACAGTGATTTTGTCTCTTTGAGATTCTCTACATTAGAAAACATACACATGTCCTCGCACTCTATGGTATTTTTTTATTTCATGTTATGAAATGCCAAAGACAATATCTATGATACCAAATGAGCTTACAGACTAGAATAAAATGCATAACGTTCAAGATATTTCACATTTGCAGGTAAGTTTCTATTAATCCTTCTTAATACACTTTAACATTTCTTTTGTTTTCCTTTTCAGGTTTTAATGTCAATTTTGTGGATGCCATTTTCTAAAAGTTAAAAAAATATTATATAATGTATGGTGGATTAACTAATGGTCAATTTTTAAAGCCCCATTGAACTGAATCAGTGTGGTCGTGGGTGTGGAGGGCCCACCTGAAGATTGTTGCCAACAGCATAGAAGAAGAACTGAAGGGGAAGATGGTGTGCTGCTGATTCTCTTGGAGAAGTTTGTCATGCTGGGTTTCCTGACATGAATTCCAATGTTATTGTGGGAGGAGCTAGGGTCCTCTCTGTCACTGAAGATGACTGCGGTACTCTTTAGGGGAGCACTGGTCCTTACCTGGAGCATTGCTTCCTGGCTCCAGTGCAGATCCCTCATCCTGGTGCATAGATCCATCACCCCACTGGCACATTTTCTAGCTTCTACCACTGACCTTTGGGCTTTCCCAGTGCAGATCTTTCATACAGACTTGCGTGAGACATTGTCGTGGGTCTAGGACTCCAGATGGACTCATGGAAACTATGTGTTTCTTCAGATGGACTCTTGCAGGACACTGCTGTGGGGTACAATGCTCAGCTGGAGTCTTTGCATCTCTAGTGTGTGGCCAGATGTCTTGCACTTTTCTGCATTTGACTCTTAGGCTGAATATTACAAAGTAATCCTATAAAGTATTTGTACCCTATTAAATCTATCCCCTTGTAAACCTTGACTACAGCATCATAGTACGTACTATAGTATCCAAGACTCCCTTAGGCCGAGTGATTTAGGAGAAGCATTTACAGATGTCAGGAAAGCTGTTCAACTCCTAAGCATGGTTTATTTCTATAAAACGATATGTACGAAGGTCATCAAATGTACCAGGTGTGTAGCACAGAGTCTACTGGAGCATGTTCAGGCTTCTTGCTGCCCTTTCCTGGTGAAATCTTGTGAATAGTGTGAATTACTTGTTAACAATGTTTGTCAATAAAGTATTGCTAACCAGGGAAGCTCAGGCTGTAAACCTCAATTCTCATTGTTCAGATATTTGGAGTATTGGAGTGTGGCAAATTTTAGAAATTCAGTGTCTATTCTTCTCCAAAGAGCTCCTCATATATGGCCTGTGACTCCATCATCCATCATGTTGTTAGTATGAAATATTGTGGCATGACCCTCCTCCTCAGGAAAACAAATGCCTTCTCAGGATATTCCAAAGACCAAGAAGTAATTGCCAGAATCTGGGCCATGGTGAAATTCTTCTTTCTAATTTATGGAGTTTGGAAAACTGTGGTATCCTTAATTAAATCTTTATTTTACACATGCCAGTCTTGCTTTGTTTGACTTGTGTTGCTAAAAGAAGATGAATAAAGGACTAAGTAATCACAATCCAAATTAGTTGAATTGTTTTTACTAGTAAGTAACATCTGTAAAGTTTAACTTTCAGCAACAAAGAGAGGGCAAATGTAGTACACATTGTGCCTGAGCTATTCATGTTCTCTACTATCTTCCGGGCTGCATGACCTTTTTATAAATACAGTATTCTCCTCAATGTCCTTGAGAGTATAATGTGGATATTATTATAGCTAATTCACAAGCTTATTATGAGGAACAAATAAGTTAATACAGTCACAAAATTCAAACTGTGTTTGGCAAGGAGCACTAATATGATAAATGTCAGCGTCTTTTGTTATAAACCAAAATGCTACTAAATACTTAATATCATTTGAAAGAGCCTCGTATCTGTTGTCATTGGTTGTTTATTTTCTTTGTTATCTTATTTAGCTTTCAAGAAAATGTGATACAAGTTAGTGAACAAATAGGTAGGTAAATTCTGAGAAATTTTTCAAAATCAGTCCATTGAAAGGAATGTAATCAGAGAAATCTCCACCACCCTCCTTCTCCAAGATTGTGGATGTGGACTGGTCAAATATTTCTTCACCACTCACATTTATTTTATGTCACTTAGATGTAACTTAATCAAATCCAGATGAGTTACATTGCATAAACCAATCACTATTGAGTTTTTCAATATGCCGCCATCTGAGTGGATCAGTTATGTCTATCTTAGGCTTTTTAAAAGTTAGATATCAATATTCATTCACAAAGACCAGACATTCTAACTGACAAACACTGGTTGCATAATCACCTTCTAGCCAACAAGGCAAGAAAAGTAGAAAATAGCCACACAATTCTACATTTATTGAGGGAGAATCAATTCTATGAGAGAAAATTGAGAGGCGTTTAGCACAGTGAGGAAAGGTGTCACATTGGTTATAGTGTCCTATACTATAGCCAGTGATGTTCAAAGCAAAGTTATTGTAAGTGCAACATAGCAGTCAGCCATCTCCCCAGCGGCTTAGTATACACTTGCATATTGAAGTATGAAAGGAAAGAATTTCAAGCTCCTTATATAACGCTTCTCTTTTAGTAAGAGTGTAATACCTATAGTTGAACACTCACACCAAGTTTGCTACAACTAAACTGGAGACATTGTATGCATGTGTGACTCCGCTAATTACTTTGTATATTACATGTTCTGTGCCCAAGTGTAAACAGGATGAGATAGAAAGCTGAACCAGAATTTACAGCATTTTCTCTGAAACCATCTTACATTCCTCCCCTGTGCTGAAGACTGAATGCACATTAGAAAATTTTGTGTAAATAGGATTTCTTCTTTCCTTTAAATTGAGGTAACATCAAATAGTCATCATTGAACATATTCCTGAAAAAAAAATATTTCTTTTTGAGGTGCGATGAACACCTATGTGTACTGGTATTGAAGCACCCATTAAATTACTGAGTCTTTATTACAGTGGATTTACTACTAGACTTGTTTATCTTTAGATTCAGGGGCTACTTCTCAGTACACTGGTCACAACTCCCCTAGTGACTCAACAGAACATTACTTACATGTATACAGGCTATTTCTTTCCTGGAATGAAGAATCATTTGATACAGCTTTTTCTTCTAACTAGTATGTAATTTTTCTGTTATTAACAGGTCTTTGAGTCAGTGCTATTAATAGTTAAAAATAATGCATCCTTTCCTTTAGAGGAAGGAATTGAATAATAACCATATACTAAGTCTATCCATTCTGATATATATAATCATAACATTATTTACTGATACAGTTTTGATCTAAAACATACCTCCAAAGGTCAATTTGTGGGCTATTAGGTAGTGATTGGAGGATAAGAATGCTAACTGTCTCAAAGTATTCATATATCAACTTGTTCATAGTTGAATGTGTTACCTAGATATCTGGCATAGTTGAAGGAAGTGGATCAAAGGGATGTTTTCAGGAACTGTGGCTTGGTTCTGGCCCCTTATCTCTGGTTATTTAGCTTTCTCTCCTCCTCTGGTCCACTGGCATTGAAGACCATTTCTCCAGCACATGTCCTTTTTCTGCGTGTGTGCTAACTGGCTGCCGTGAGTGAGCAGATTTCTTCTGCTGTACTCTTATTACCACACTTCTGCCCTACCTCCAGTGCAAAGCAATGGAAACAACCAACCATGGGGTGAAACTTCTGAAACCACCAACCAAAATAAACCTTTCTTCTTTGTAAGTGATATATCTCAGGTATTTTGTGATAGACATGGAGGGTTTACTAACAAAATAGCTAGAAACATACAAATTTGACAAGTATATGGAGATTTCACAAGTGTCACTTTCTGGAGGTATCAGTAGTCAGTCTACACAACTTCTCTTACACAAAAAATGAAGCACTTTTCTTGCTGTTTGTTATTAGTGAATAGTTAATTTAACAATCCTAATTTTCTATGTATTGTTTTGAAAGAGTTACAGAGAATGTATTAAAGAGA
This sequence comes from Dolichotis patagonum, assembly GCA_004027295.1. Classification (NCBI taxonomy): domain Eukaryota; kingdom Metazoa; phylum Chordata; class Mammalia; order Rodentia; family Caviidae; genus Dolichotis; species Dolichotis patagonum. The sequence goes on along the minus strand of PVJX010002138.1, from coordinate 122,615 downwards.
AACATGCATACCTGTGTTTCTAGCATTGCAATTAATGATAGAAAAATCTTGGAAGCAACCTATATGTCTATCAACAGAAGCATGGATAAGGAGAACATGCAATTTTCATACAAAGGGATTTTAATTTGCCATAAAGAAAGACTCGAGTCATTTGTAGAAAACTGATGCATCCTGAAACTGTAACACTAAGAGTTAAATCAGAAACACGTTCTTAAATGTTTCATGGGTTCTGTTATTTGAGAAACATAAAATATAATAAGAAGCATAATACAAGATAGATAAGAAAACATAAGGAGAGAGATCTTTTTAAAGGAAAAGAGAGCTAAGAGGTAGATAGAGAAAAGAGGTAAGACAAGGATGGAGGATGAAAGAAGGAATAAGATGTGTTTTATGCTTACTTACTCCACACAAAAAAGGGTAAACATCATGCTCTGCACACATGTAAAAAAAAAAGAAAAGGATCAAGACGCTGATGTGGAAAGGAGAGTGGGAAGAGAAAGGGGGTGAAGAAAGGAGGGAAGCTGTGTTACGTATGTTATGGCTGACACATTGTGTCTACTTGAGGAACTTAGAAGTTTAACAGAGACTCAACAGGAGCAGAATCCTTAATTTGCAAACATCTTAAGCTTGTGCAAGAAAAGGGCACAGAGATTTTGTGAGAGCTACCTCTTCCCTGGGCTTGGGGCGTGAGTGGCCTGCATACAATATAAGGGAGGAGAAGAGCCTTGCTCTTACCTCTCTTTTGGCTCTGGCTGCTTTTCGTGGTTGCTGCCTTGAAGTGTTGTCCTGATGCCATGCCGCCATGCTCCCCTGCCTTGGAGCCGGATGATTATGGAATGAAACCTCCAAAAACAGTAAGCTAAATAAACTTTTCCTTCTTTCACATTGGATGTTGGGTATTTTGTTCCAACAATGAGAGAAAAGTAAGCAAGACAATAGATCTAGTGTTTCTGTTTTAATTACTACTTGACACTTAACAGTTTGAAACCTACAAAAAAATTTTTAGCCCCAACTCCCCCAAAGGAGTGTAAATGCTATGTATTACCCACATGTATCAAAACAGAACATGATCTAAAAAAAGTTTGTAAATTTCAAACTGCTATGTTTTGTGTAATAGTTCATAATGTATTCACACTCTTATACAGATCAATACTTAATAAGTCCAGAGATAGGATTTTATAATTTTACTAGTCCACAAAATTAAGAATTACTATTTATTAGCAAGTAAATAAAACGCCACAGACACCAAATATTAAGTTCCTTTTCTTTTTTAGAAGTCAACAGAATATTCAGACATTAAAATTTTCTAAACAAAGGATATACCAAGGCTAAGTATGCCTTTGTTATTCAAATAGAAAATTATTTTTCCGTGTGTTTTACAGTTACCACTCTTTACAAACTTCAGTCAGAGCATTGAGCTATTATTAAATGTATATATTAGGTTTATATATGCTTTCATATAGTATAAATAACTGTCCATTTCACTAACATGTTAATCAACAGGCTTATAATTATTTATACTTTTTATATTATTAAAGCATTACTGTATATGCTTTGATTGCATATATCAGCAGAGTTTGTCACACAAGAATTACTTTCAGTATGTTTAAATGAATTCTTTATATTCTATCAGTTAAGTTTTTCAGTGAAATGGATATTGTTTCAAGATTACTTAGATATACTAGCCAAAGTTTTGAAAGAATAGCAAGCATTATTTTGGAACATATTGTACTTAAAAAGCACTGACTACCCATTTAACATGTACTAAAAATAATACAAGTCTACCAGGCTACCTCTGCACAAATGTGCTATAACCGTTTGAGACTGCACTACCAATTCATTGACAACCCTAAATGGCAGGCATAAGACTGAACAAAATCAATGTGCATGTTCCTGTTCTTGTATTGTTTTTCTGTGTGTGTTTTACAGTGATTACCACTTTACAAACTTCAGTCAGGGGACTGAGTTACTATTAAAAGGAACATTGTACTTCTTCTAACATGAAATAAGTGGTCTACAGATGCATGGAAATTACAGCAGTGTGGGCAAGAGGGGATTTAGCAATGTTGAGTGTATTCCAGTAATAATTTTTAAAGGAATTCTCTGGTAGTTGTTTCTTCAAAAACAAAACAAAACAAAACAAAGCCTTGCCATAACAGAGATGAGCAGAGTTTTATAGCTTTCATATATATACTTTGTAAAAAACAGAGATTTTAAAACCAAACTGAATATGCAAAATTATAGTCATGTAAAGTTTTTCTCCTAGAAGATTTTCATGAACTAATCAAATACTTTTAGTTATATAATTTAATGTAATGGCAAATAATCACCAATGTAGTTCCCTCCTCTTTGCTACAGTATGAGGTTACAAAGGGCCAGTTTTATCTTTTCTTTAGCATTTTATATATCCAGAAACACAGCACATACTTACACAATAAATGACCTGGTAAATATATTGGAATTATGTTTCCATAGGAACATATGTATATAAGTGGAACATACAAGTATCCGGGTTTGTGGTCTATTTTCACTAGAATCAGTTCTTAGGGGAAATTTTGCCTAAATTTTTTGGAGTGATTTATAGATTTATCTTTTGATTAAGAAGATATAAACAGCAGGCTTGAAATGACAGCAGGTAAAGCTACTTTTACATCATATCATAAATGAGAAACAGCAATTTTCCATTACTTGTATGTGTGACTGTGTGTGTGAATGTGTGTGTGTGTGCACGATACTGACTTACTTCTAATAGTTATATTTGCAGTGAATCAGAATTTAAAATAAACAAACAAAAACAAGCAGAAACATTAAAATGAAACAGTATGGTAACACTACATTAATGTGAATTTCATATCAGTACTTTTCACAATACTTACTTTTAGTAATACATTTAAAAATCTACTGGCTTCTTTTGGGGTTACTTCAACTTTAAATATCTGTTACTATAGTTCAAAATTACATTACAAAATGTCAGTGAGTAAATGTATACAGAGAGGTCTCATAAAATTTGGTAATCACGTTAAGATACTTTGAAAAATATTGATCTAATTAAAAATATTTCAGAACATTTTCTAAAATATTTTAAAAACTTTTGATAGTTTGCTTTTATAAGTATTGACTGTTATTTTTATTAATTCTATACCTATGTGCCAACTTATAAAATATTTCACAAAGTGTACCCTAATATTAATTATTTTGATCATGTTGAGGGTAAATCAAACAATATCTTTAAATTGGATTATTTAGTTTCTTATTTTTATAGATTATTCAGTACTGTCATAAGCTCAAGTGATTCAATCTCCATTTTTTTGAGCTTTCCAAACTATACTATTTTATTTATAATTAGAAAAGATTATATAAGTCAAAAATGATCTTCCTTTTGGTGGTAAGAGGAAGTATAAATTTATCAATTATTTTCAGTAAGTGAACTTTTGTTTGGCTTGTATAACTTAAGAGATCATTGTTTAGTTCACGAGTGTCATTATATATGACTCTGGTGATCTTTAATACTTAAAATAATTTGAATGAAAAAGTTCCCCAACTCCAATGTAAGAGTAACTATGCATTCAAAACAGTAAAATTAAAATGTAATCCCAAAGCCTGTCACAACCATCACCTTTATTTTTCAAAGTTAGTCTAACATTGATGATGCATCTGCATAATTTGGTTCCACAATAACTTTTGAACTAAATACTGCAAACCTCTTAGCAAACAGATTAATATTTTAAAAATAAGTGATCCCCTAAGCAGTAATTTCATAGTCATAAGTGAATGAACCTCAGTTATGGTAACAGTACATTAATGTGAATTTCATATCCCAAGTAACAGCTCTGTGAGTTAAGAAAAATGTTCAAGATTATTACAAAAAATAGAAATTGTTGATAAATAGTTATAGGATTTTAGGGCTTGAAGAAATCTCAAAGATAATATAGTATTTTCAGTTGGAAGAAAACTGTTTCAAAAATTATACAGTATATTACAGACAAAGCTATGTTTCTTTATTTCTAGTTTTGTGTTCATTCATGCGTTCTTTTGGGGGGGAGCTTAAAGGGAATCTAGCTCATGACATCATGCTTGCCAGGCAGGCACTTGTGCCACTGAGCTAAACCCATGGCCCTTCATTCGTGCATTCTAGCATGTAAGTGTTTAACATAATACGATGTTTCTGATACAGTATTTACATTGTGATTTTTCAGCAAGTTGTATCCCAAGAAATCTATTCAGTTGGTTTACTATTTTGTTTTTCATTTTATGGGTAAAAGGGGAATAAAATTTTATATCAGGAAGATAAGAGAATAATAATAGTTAATATATTGCATATTATTAATTTTAAAGTACATTGGACTAACAGTACAAGAAATAAGCATAAAGAATTCTCCAATCAATATTGGCACAAACATTTTTATGTGAGTAAAAGATACTACCTCGCATTTTTTCTTCCTTTTCCTTTCTTTTCCCTTTCCACATTCACAGGTCCATTTACCCTTTTTAACAATTTCTTCCAATTTCACAATTTAGATCTTATTTACTCTTTCAATTTCTCACATCGAGAAGACAATATGATGTTTACCATGTGACTCTGATTTATTTCACTTATGAGCATGCTCTCCAGTTGTATCAGTTTCCTTATAAAAGTCTCAAGTTTATCCTTCCTTATGGCTGAGTAGTACTTCATTGTATAAAAATGCCACATTTTTTCTTCCATTCTGCAGGTGATGCACATTTGGGTTGTTTCCAAGATTTAACTATTACAAATTGTGCTACCAGAATCATGGGTTCACATATATCCCTGAGATATGATGATTTTAATTCTTCTGGGAAGTTGCCCAAAAGGGTATAGCTGGGTCACATGGAACCTCTAGTCCTAGCTTTTTGAGAAATCTCCATACTGATTCCAAAGTGGTTGCATGAGTCAGCACTTCCACCAACGGTGGAGAAGGTTTCTTTTTACCAAAATCCCATGAGGCATTTTTTATTGATTGATTTTGATGATAGTCATTCTTTCTAGAGTGAGCTAGGATCTCAGTGTTTTAATTTGTATCTCTTGATTAACTGATGATAAACTTTTTTTCCGTATAATTTTTTGCCATTTGTACTTCTTAATTCAAGAAGTGTGTATTCATTTGAGATGCCTGATTTTTCAATTGGGTCTTTAAATTTCAGTTGGGGGGGGGTCTGATTTTTTTCAATTCTTTATAAGTTCTAGATAGAAATCCTTTGTCTGAGGCACAATTGGCTAAAGTTTTTAACCAAACTGTGGATCATATTTTCACTCTGTTATTGATTACTTTTCATGAGCAAAAGCTTCTTAATGAGATCTCAGTTGATTCTTTGGAGTATTTCTCATGTAGTTTGTGTTTTATTCATAAACTCTCTTCCTACACATGTCCTTTAGATATCTACTTTCTTTTCCAGTAGATTTAGTGTTTCTGTTTTGATATTTAGATTTTTGATCCATTTGGACTTCAATTTATTGCACAGTGGTAGACGTAGGTCTAGTTTTAATCTTCCACATGTAGAGAGCTTGTTTTGGAAGCACCATTCATTAAAGAGGCTGTCTTTCTTTTAGCGAACATATTTGGCCCCTTTGTCAAGGAAACGGTGGCTGAGTGTTTTGTAGTTGTTTCCACATTTTCTATTCTGTTCCACTGATCCTCAGGTCTGCATGTTTTTCTAGTGTCATGCTGATTGTGTCACACTAGCATTGCAGTATAATTTCAAGTCAGAGAGTGTTATGTTTTCTGTCTTGTCTTTGTTGTCTAGGATTGCTTTTGCTATTCTTGGTCTCTTCTGGTTCCAAATGAATTTTAGGAATGTTTTCTCTAATTCTTTGAGGTATGTTAATAGCATTTTGATCAGGATTGCTTTAAATCTCTATAACAATTTCAGAACTAAAGCTATTTCAGTATGTTGGTTCTTCCTATCCATGAGCAAGGAGTATCTTTCCATTTCCCACTATCTAATTTAATCTCTTTATTTAAAGCACTGTAATTTTTAATGTATAGATTTTTTTTAACTTCCTTTGTTAGACTGATTCCCAAATATTTTATATATTGTTAGGTGTAGGTTGAATAGCAGTGGTGATATAGGGCATTCTTTCCTTGTACCTGATTTTAGAGAAAAAGACTATATCATTTTTTTCTTTTTGGTATGATGTTGGTTGTTGTTTTGTCACAGATGGCTTTTATCAGATTGAAGTAAAGACGATCTATTCTGATTTTCTGTAGAATTTTTTTTATCATGAATGAGTCTTTGACTGTGACAAAACGTTTTATGCGTCTATTGAGGTGATGGTGTGATTTTCATGTTTTACTCTATGTGGAGTATTGCATTTATTGATTTGTGTATGTTGAACCATTTCTGTATTCTTGGAGTGAGTCCCACTTGGTCATGATGTATATAATCCTCCTGATGATTTTCTGCATTCTGTTTGCTAGTATCTTATTAAAGATTTTTGCATCTATGTTCATTGGGGAGATTAGCCTGCACTTCTCTTTTCTTTTGTTTCATTTTTCTGTGATTTTTGGTATTAGGGTGATACTTGACTCCAGAAATATGTTAGGGAGTATTACTTCCATTTCAATTTCATTAAAGTGTTTGAGGAGTTATTGGCATTAAATCTTATCTAAATTTCTTGTAAAATTCAGCAGTGAACCCACTGAGGTTTTTTTGGCCATTATTTTCTTATTTCTTTGGACTATGGTCAGATGATATGCATGGGATAGTTTCAATTGCTTTACATTTACTTAAGCATGTTCTATGGACTAGTATATGGTCTATTTTAGAGAATTTTCCATGTGCATCTGAGAATATGTATTTTGATATTATTTGGTGGAATACTATAAACATCTAAGTCCATTTGCTCACAGGTTTTGTTCAATTCAGATATTTCTTAGCTGATTGTTTTTTGTCTGGTTGAACTGTATCTTTGTGGCAATGGGGGTATTAGGGTCCCCTGTTACAATTGTGTTATTGCTTATTTGATTTTCCCCCTATTAATATTTGCTTTATATTGTAGAGTGTTCCCATATCTGATGTATACATGTTCATGATTTTTATCTCCTGCTTTTGAAGTTTTCCCTTAACAAGAGTGTGATGACCTTAGTTATCTCTTTTCTTCCTTTTTGGTCTGAAGTTCACATTGTCTGCCAACAGAATAACTACCACTGCTTTTTTCTGGGTTTCTGTTCCATGGAATATTGTTTTATATCCTTTGACTTTCAGCCTATGAATTTGTTTTGAGTTAGATACGTTTCCTAGATACAGCATATTGTTGGATCTTGTTTATTGATCCATTTTGCAGTCTGTTTATTTGATTGGTGAATTAAAGCCATTTACATTGATGGTTGTAACTGATATGGACTGGCTTATCTTTGTTACGGTATTTTCATGGTGGTGGTTCAATGTTTTTTTCTTCTGTTTAATTCTTTGCCCTGCCTGGTGGTCCTGTTCTGTTGTTGATTTTGGAGTTTTGGTCATTTTGTCTCTGTCTCAAGTATCTTTCAGTATTTTTGGTAAGTTTTGTTTGATGGTCATGAATTTCTTCAGTTATTCTTTGTCATAGTTGTGTCTTATTTCTCCATTAATTTAGATAGATCATTTTGCAGGGTACATAAATCTGGGTTGGAGGCTATTTTCTTTTAAGATTTGAATTACTCCACTGCAAACTCTTCTTGACTTGAGGATTTGTGTTGAGAAATGTGCTGTGATTCTGATTTTTTTAAAAATATGTGATTTTTATCTTTTCTCTAACAGCTTTTAATATTTGGTTGTTATGCAGAATTTCTGAGATCTTGATTATTGTATGCTTCAGTGTAGATTTAATTTGGTTGTGTCTAATTGGTATTCCTTAAGTCTCATTATTCTGTATGTCAGATTCAGTTTCCGTATTTGGGGGATTTTCTGCTATTATTTCTGTAAATAGTCTTTTTTATGTCATTTGTGTTTGCTCCTGGGTTTTCAGTGATACCTATTAATCTTATATTATGTTTCTTTGTATTATCTTGCAGGTGTTTAATATTTTTTATTTTTAAAAGCTCTTTCCTTTCACTGTTGCTAGTCATGATCTTGTCTTCAAGGTCTGAATGTCAGCAGTTTCATTCAAGTAGTGTTGCCAACTTTCCGCGGAATTCTTAATTTTCTGTATATTATTTGAATCCATTTCATGTATTTCATTTGTTTCATATATTGATCACTCACAATTTCCATCTGCTTCCTATCATCACCTATTTGTTTTTATGCATCTCTACTTGAGAGCAATTCCTTTATAAATATTTACATTTTTTTTTAACTTGAGATTTATTTCTGATTTGATTTTCTCTATAGCCTCATGGAATTGTTTCTTTACTTTAGTTATTAACATTTCAGATATGTCAGGTATGTTTTTGCCATTTTCCTTGTCTCATTGTCTCTTGGACTTATTTTGGGTGTTCAGGAGGTCTGAGGTTGATTTTGCTTCTGTGTCTTGCATTTTCTATTTCAAAAGTTTTATTTTGTTTTTGTGTTGATCCTTGAAAGTTTTGTCAGTAGTATCAATGTCTCACTATTTAAGATTCATTCTTTGGGGATGTTTTTCATGTGTAGAAAGTTCTATTTGTGTCTGTTCCAAGATTCTCCCTTCCCAATTAAGTAAGATTGAGATTTGGGTGTCTGTTTAGTTCAATCTCCAGTTCTTTGGTGTGGGCTTTGGTGAGGTTATTATCCTAGATCATTCCAGTATTCTTACAGAAATGAGAACACTTGATTACACAGATATGACATCCTTGCTAAAGTAGTATAATTAATAATAACAGTAGCATCAAGCATAGTTTAGAAACTAACTATAGTAACAATTTATACCTTAAACTGTAGAAGCAAAGCCTAAAGTTATATAACATAATTAAGCATAAATTGAGAGCTTATATGCAAAATTGTTTCTCTTCATAGAGTGGTTTTACCTTGTGTTGGAGAAATTTAAGAATAGTGAAAAAAACAAAGATAACTGAGAAGAGAGTGGAAGCAAGGCTGGAGGACAAAGATGATCACACAAGCTTTGGAAAACTAGAGGAGAGGGCAGAAAGGAATGAAAGAGCAAGCAAAGGATTATCTGAACTTGGTATTTGATTTTGGGGGATGAGATTAGTTTTCTGTGGCTGGATTTCTCTTCAGCTGTTTAGAAAATAAAAAAAAAACAGACAAGAAAAAAGAAAATAGAAAAAAAGAAAGAAAAAAGGAAAAAGGAAAAAACAAAAAAGCAGCAGCCCTACCTGCCTGTTTCTATTCCATGTCTTTGTCCCCAACCACAACATTGGTTCATCTCACTTACCACCTATTGGCTCAGATTGTTACTGTTGTTTTGGACTTTTCAGTGCCATTAGCCCAGCCTGTCCACTTCGTCCACTGTATACACCTACTCAGGATCCTACTGTTTTTCTGGCCTTCTGGTCTCTGGACCTTGCTGTGCAGTTCACATGGATCTCAGGGGTAACAATAGGTGAGGCTGCCCTCCAAGCCTTCCTGTATGGCTCACCTACATAGTTTACTATTAATGCATAATAAAAACATTCAAGATTTAGTTATTCTTAATGTATGTTCTTACGCTTTGTTAATTGTGTTAATGGTGCTACCAGCTATGAACTATTGAAATCAACTTTTATTCTCCTTTCTTGGAAAATGATTCATCAAATCATAGTAATAAGAGGCAATATGCAATAAGCATAGGTCTGAAAACTTTGCCTGAATAATCTTGAAATTTTCCAAATGACTATCTAAGGCAGATAATACTGTTCTCCCTATATAGATTAGGGAGTGATCATTAGGAACTATTAAAACTTGCTTATAGGTACATAGTTAGGCACCATTGTACCCTAGAATTCAATAAGGATAATTTGATGTTACAGATGGGTACTACTATAATTGCCCCATTAGTGACTTCCCTGACAATGTCATATTTACCTTTGTTTCCTTTCATTCTTCTGTAAACACTTGATTTCACAATTAAGTACTAACCCATGACTGTAGGGGATGTGGATGAAAAACCTACTTAGACTAAAAAGAAAGCTGACACAAAATTAGTGTTTTTCAGGTTGATAGATGAGTAAAGAAATGACATAAATTAAATTTTTGAAGGGTTATCAATCCAAAATTTAAGACAGGATTGAACAGAATAAAGAGAGATTTTACCAACAAGACATGCTTTGTTATATTTCGTAGCTTATGAAATGTTGTATTCCTTATGATTGTCATCATTGTGATCAAAGTTGTTTTTGCCTTTATTTCTTTTTGAAACATTCCTGTCAGTTAAAATATTTCACTGGTTATTTCACTCAGGATTTATATTAGTCAACAAACTGAGGTTTTTACATCCAATCAAAATTCTGAATAAATCAAAGACCCCATGTGTATTTAGTTGACATTTATCCCTAAATCTGTATATGGACTATTGGACAAAGTTATAAGTAGATAAACCAGCATGTGACTTCAAACATCACCAAGTAATGATATACAGTCTGATAACTAAACTTTGTCTTATAAAATGTGCTAACATTAGGTTAATGCTAAAATGTAAATTTCTCTAAAAGGTTAATGATTTGTCAATATTGAACTCTAACTTACAGTAGAAAGAACTGTCTGGAAATTTATTTAAGATCAATTTGACTTTGTTCAAAATTTCCATCAAGGTATATTTAAAATTTAATCTCATTGATTAAAAGAACACTATGATAAGTACCGTACATTCCTAAATTTCTCCCATGAATCTTTCATAAAAATATTTTATGGAAATTGGTAATACAATAATTAATGCTATTATAAGATTGTGATATAAATGAGAAAAAAGTGACCTCGTGTTGAGGATTAAGTTGGTTATGCCTTTACTATGGGTTACAATCAACTCAAAAGCCCAGTGACATCCAATTCAATTTTTATATACCCAGCTTCAGTGGTTTAGATAAGTGTTCCCAAAAGTACACAGTAGATGACTTCATTCTTGAAGTGGGAAGCTCTTGGAACCTTCTAAAGTTAGATCGCATAAGAGTTACTCAAGTCAAAAGGGTCATGCTTTCAAACAAAATTGTGGGACACTAGTCTTTCTCTGCTTTCTGGCTCAAGATGTGAGCACTCACCCTACATGAAGTGTTCCCACCTTAATGTTTTACCCTCACTGGAGTCCCAAACCAATATTACCTCATGTTGAATTGAATCACAGTCAAAATTTACATTGCTTTACTTCTTAGGCTTTGTACGGTATTTCATTATAGTGATATAAAGTTGACTAATACAACTGTTTTCAAAACAGCTCGAACAAGCAATGTGAAATCAGTAGATTATCCTTGCCTTGGCTGTCCCATTTGCAATCATCTGTCAGCCATCCTTTTATAAACCTTAGGGTTCAGATTTCTGTAACCCAGACATCCTATAGTGCTGCTGAAACATAGCATTTGGACATATAAACTTTCTCCACTACTGTTCTTTCAAAGGACAGTGCCTGTCCTGTCCCCTTTGCGTAGCAAGCCTGTGTTGTAGCCTTTGACACACTTCTTTTATGAGGGACAGTTCAGAAACATCTCAACTCCCAGAATTATCAAAGTCTCATGTGATAAAGTTTGTGCTTGTGTCTCCTGCTTCTTGGTCTCTTGCGTATCTATTTTCCTTAGCAATCTGAAAATCCTGCATTCTATGCCTCTGAAAAATTTATTATAACATGCTATATGGATATTATAATAATGTTCTTATTTAAAAAATTAGTTACTAACATTTCTGGAAAGAAATGTCTTTCAACTTTAAAACTACAGAAGATGGTTTTGCAATCAATGTAAATATGTCCCTTTAAACATAAAAATTTGATATGTTAAAATAAATTAAAAGAATTTTGGATCTGCATTACACTTAGATTTCTGAGGTAAGTATGAGGATTCCTAGAATATTTATATTCAGTATTTCCTTCCACCAGTAAAATAAAAGTATGTTTTTCCTATGTGTATTACTCTTGGTGGGCTGCCATAACAAAGTACCAAAAATGTTGGTTTAGAAACAGAAATTTTCTAATATCGACCAGAGAATATGGAAATGATTGGTATATGATCCCCATGGGATATGGTACTCAAATATGTTATGCAATATTATAGGCTGCAATAGGAAGTCACTAAATTTTAGTGCTTATAACCCATTTCTACCTATAAAACATGATAGATAACCCCACATATAGTAAGTTTGCATTAGATCATGTCAATTTCAAAACAGGAATTTATATAACTATTCTGACTAAAGTGGTTCAGTGATTTATTAATATTGGAATAAGAATAATTTTTGCTTCTTTTGGGAATCTCTTGTTGAACTTGGGTAGATTTCCTGCCAATCTAAAAATTGTGTGACATACATTAAAAAAATTAAATTCGAGCCATTGAGAGAAAATTGGTAGATTTGTATTCAATTTTCTTAGTGCATATTTTATTTTGCTATTAAGATAATATTTAACAATGAACCTTTTGCATTTAGATAAGATCTATGCTTTCTAGGAAACAATGAACCTTTTGCATTTAGATAAGATCTATGCTTTCTAGGAAATCAGAGTATTTATTATTATTATTATTATTATTTGTAAAATGTTTAGTTGACAACATCATTTTTAGGCCACCAGTGACTCCTGCAGTTGAGCCAGTGCCCCTAGTTTTCTAACTTTGTGCTTTTCTGAATCCTTAGTCATAGACGGCCTTAGAAGTGACACAGTCCCATTCCTTGACTAGTTTATCATATCTGAAAATGGTGTAAATTCTTCTGACTCTTTAAAGGACAGCTATATAAGAGGTATAAAATAGCATCATATTGCAATCTCTTTCTTACTGCTTAAAGTACCACTATGTATTAAGTGGACATCTGCATTTAGCTTTTTATTTCTATTTTTATTTTTGTACTGGGGATTGAACACATGACCTCGTTTGCCAAGCACTTAGGCACTGAGCTAAACCCCCGACTTGCATTTAGCTTTTCATTATGACTTCCACATTATTTCTTTGAGAAGCTAAAATTCATTCAGCACCTATCAGTAGATAGGAGTTGTCACAATTGCCTGCGCCCAAGGACACTCATGTAAATCAAATGTTAATTTCATCTCTGCAAGGTGCCATTAAACAGCCATAAGCTGTCTGCCCACATTTCAGCTTTGTGAAGACAACATGCATTTCAAGATATGACTCTTTTATATCCTCAGCCTTCTGCACACTGGAGAAATTTTGATTCAGGAAACATTTTGCTGCCGATGTCTGTCCATCCATCTTCTCATTTTTCAAAGTAAAATCCAGTGTTGGGAAAGGTCTTAATTGCTACTGACACATTGAGCAGTAGTTCAGTGTTTATATTCTAAATGATAATGTTTTGAATATTCTGCTTATAAATGGGTTTTACACATTAAGTTAATCTCTGAGATGTAGAATTCCCCTTTAAGGAGAATACTGCCTGTCATAAAAGATGTTTGGAATTTAGCAAGAAAAAAAATGATTATAAAAATAAATAAATTAAAATTTGTGTGGCTGCTGTAAAAAAACAGTATTCTTGAGAGAACTTTCTCCAGATTTGAACGGACTTTCCAAAAAATAAAAAAAGAACACTAATTAAAAAATTACTTGGATAGACTGTGCCAATCTCATGCATGGATGCCGAAGTTTGGAAATCATATTCAGTACCCCAGATTTCGGTCTCACAGAGCCTCTTGAGAGCCTGAAAATCTTGATGTCCTTGAAAATGTTGGCAGTCTTTGGCATTATTAACGAAAATGTAGAATGTGCGTGAAGATGGTCCATTTGTCTCTAACTTTCTAAATGATTTAAATCTATTTTATCACTTCACAAAATACATAATGCAGAAAACACTCCAATACATAGTATGTGATGCCTAATATACAAACAATATTATCAGGTATCATAAAAGGCGGAAAGACATGTTTGGAAAAAATGGAAAAAAGTGAAATAGGTGAAAGAGACTCATGGAAAATATAGATACTCATATTATAGAAGAGTGGTACTAAAATATCAATTTCTGATACATTAAAGAAAATATATGACAATGTGGAATATTGTTACTAGATCAAGGGAAAAATGAAATTTGATACTCAATATATAAGCTTTATAACAGAATAAACAAATAAAAGACATGCTAGTGACTAGAAGATATGCCAGTAAGGGTTACTGAGACCATGGCAATGAAAAAAAGTAGTAAAAAGAAAAGCAATATAGAATTCTTGACAAGTGCATATCCATATAACACACACACATACATATACAAGTTTAAATTCAGGGAGAAAAACATCTATATTACAAGCAATTACCCGAAAACCACAGGTAAATCCTAAACGTGCACAAAGATATGACAAAAAAGATACACAGAATTTTCCACAGAATAGAAAAAATTGAAATAGATTTTAGAATTCTAAAAGAAAATAAACACTATTGTGGAATTTTTTGTTGAATTAAATAGCATTTCAAAATTAAGGTGAAAAATAAACATTTCCTGGTAAACAACAACTGAGAGAATTTCCTACAAATAGCTTGTCAAAAAAAAAAAAAGACAGCTCCCAGGAAAATGTTGGAGCAGTAATAGTAGCCAAAGAACCTCTGCAAGTTTGGTGTCCAGACCCAGGAATACAGCAAAATGGGGAAGAGACAGAGGAGATACGTGGGGCCCACAGAAGGATCTGAACTGAGACTTGACGCCCATGGAGAGAGATAATTCAGGAATCCTGTAAAAACAAGAAAAGCAGAGGTGGTGGACCTGCTGGACAGGGAGAAACAGCAAGGAAGCAACTCAGTCCCCGCACCCCGTGCACCAGTGGAGGCCCTACCGGCAGCAGAGAGCAGCAAGGAAGCCATGCAGCCCTCCGTGCACGGGTGGAGGCCCTCTGGCTCCCTGAGAAACAGCAAGGGAGGAATGCACTGGAAGAGGCTCCACCAGTCAGGAGAAGCAGCAAGGAAGTAGTGTGTGCTGGCAGGAGCCCCGTTGGCTGGAGAGAAGCAGTAAGGAACTGTGTGGCCTCCCTGTGTGCTGGTGGAGGCCCTGTCGGCCGGGAGAACTGCCTCCCTCTCCAGGAAACAGCAGGACACAATATAGGCTAGGATGATAATAACTGAAGTAAGGAAGCAACTTGACATTTAAGATGTTTGACTGACTTTGCAAGCCTGTGACCAGTGGCCTGAGCAATTAATTAGAGGATAAGATTATGCAATATAGTAACATTTGTGGATTTTCTACTGTACTGGCACTGTTTTGTTTTGTTTCACTTTATTGTTCTGTTTTACCCCCTTTAAAATTAAAAAAAAAATGTACAGCAAAGTAGAAATACCCAGTATTAGAACCTCCCCCAAACCCTTGCCCAGGCATTGAGCTATCACCTGGAATACACTGTACTCAAGAGTCTACCAAAAACATTTAAGGACCGGCTAACTCAAAAGTTACTTTCATATTCTCAGCTATCTCTGTGGACTGTACAATCTTTCAGCTTTCACAAAAGCTACCTTCATGTCTTCATCATTCAGATGTCATTTTGAGACAGAATAAGCGCCTGATCCTCCCTTGTGCATAGGAGGTAGGGGGGCTGTCATATTCCTCCACTTCCCTTCCCTTAGCTCCCCTTTACCACCCCACTCCCAGAATGGACCTGGACCACTTGCCTTGCCTCAGTGTTTGCTGACCACCTATGAGGTGGCTTGATTGTTCTCTTCTGTAGGAGGTACAGCTTAAGTGTCAGCTGTGACATCCCTTCCTTTCCCATTACAGATTCTGCTATCTCTTTAAACCTAGAGAGCAAAACACTGGATTGTACAAACACATCCTTATTTTTCTACTGTAAATTTTTACTTTAGCTAATAGTATCCAGTTGCATCTCAGTACCTTTGCCTGAGGAACAGAAGAAACAATCTTTGTGTTTATTCATTTTGTAAAATGAAACACAAGGTGTGTTCTTGTGTGCAAAAGTGTCAAACCAGGATTTTCACCAACATGACACTCATCTAACACGTTTGGCTTATGTTTACCTGAGCATCACAGAAGATAAAGTATACCCACACCACTCGAGGGCATTCGTCTGAAAAAAGTTTTCTTTTGATTTTTTCTGGTAGAAGTACCTAAACTCACTACAATGGCACAAAAAGAACCAGATTTGGAGCTTTAAAGGAAGTCAAAAGTGATTCATAAGATTCCTCGTGCATGGATTAGCCGTTATGGTAAGCTACATGCTTTCAAACAGAAGAGAGGTGTGCATGACTGTGGGTGATAATGATAATGATGATGATGACAGTGATGACAATCAGGGTGATTTTGAAGTTGGTCTTATGAGGCAAAGTTCCTGTGACAATCATATGGGGCAGGAACCAAATGATACAGCACAGGGAATTCAGATCTTCTTGAGCCATCTGATGAACACAGCAATGTGAGTACATACTTGATGAGTCAAAATGTTGCAAAAATGGTCACACAATGAAACGGAACAATCCAACATTACAA
Organism: Dolichotis patagonum; assembly: GCA_004027295.1. Classification (NCBI taxonomy): domain Eukaryota; kingdom Metazoa; phylum Chordata; class Mammalia; order Rodentia; family Caviidae; genus Dolichotis; species Dolichotis patagonum. The sequence continues at coordinate 106,145 of PVJX010002138.1, read as the reverse complement.
CTAGGTCCAAAAACATAAATGAGAGTTTTGGGGGTGTTACGGTATTGGACAGAATGCCACCACAGTCGTTCACTGTTGGAAAGTGTAACACACGAAATACTACAAGAATCTGTGGAACACACAAAGGCTGAATTGCAAGCAAAACGTTCTGTATGGACCAATAGCCATATTTAAAAATGTATTTATTCTGACACCTCACTAACTGAACTGAAAGCACTCATTCTCATAACTGTAGGAATGTAAAAGACCTGTGGAAAAGTAATAGGGTCAAAATATGACATAAAAATTTCTGCCCTTGTAGATGTGAAGAATTGTTATGCTTTCAGTTTAGAAACTTGTCTTAGAACTCAGCTATCAAATCCTTATTCATATAGCACTAAACACAATGATGTTGTGAACAGACTCGTTACTCTTAGCTCTCAAACTAATCAGAATGTGACATTCAACAATTGTTTCACCAATTTCCAATTGACATTATATTTGCTACCAGAGCACAGGTTGATCAGTGCAGGACCTATACTTGGGAACAAAGCAGAAATTCCAAATGAGATGTGTCAATTTCAAAACAGAATTATACAATGCAGTTCTCTGCCCTTGGTGTGACAGTTAAAGCAAAGATTACTTCTATGATAGACTTCTGTTTGTGTTTACATTGTAGTTCACATAGGTTTTTATTTGTGATGTTATCTCTTGGATTTTGTAAGCAAGTACATAGCTGTGCAATACATATAAAGAATGAAATATTTTATTTTATTGGTATTTTATGGTCCTGTTTACTGCATATTGCATAACAAGAACTTCCTGACAAAATAGCAAGATCAGCAAAATAGAAAAATAGCAAGATAAGCAAATATGGCCTACAGAAAGGCCAGGAAAACAAAGCACATATACTGTCAGTGTCAACAATATTCGATTGTGGAATATGCTGTTGTCATGTGCGAAAACTGCCTTTTCTGTGATAACGGAAGTAAGATAAAATTTTTTTGTGTAAAAATAAAACAAAAATTTGACAGAAAACGCTTTGCCCCTCACAAAAAAATTAAAGAGGGTTATTTACAGGAAAATTATCCTAGAAATAAACACGAAAATAGAGAAGGAAATAAACATTCTCACAAAGATTAAACAAAAGTTTAAATTTTTTAAAGTTTACAGAATGAAAGAGTAATTTAAAGTTCTCATGAGGCTTAACATATATACAATCAAGTTGACTTGCTTACTAGTTATGAAATGCCAAATAGTTGTAAATCACTCTACGGCTTTTATATGTTTAGATATATTATAAGTCATAAATTGGAGTAGGTTGTTAAAATGTTAAGAATGTAGCTTGTAATTTCCTTTGTAACTTCTGGGAGAATATTAAAATATAACTAAAATCTAATAGATGAAAAAAGATAACAGAAATACCTTGGTAATCCAATAGAATCCAAAATGTAAGAGACAAAAAAGAAATGAAAATGGAATACAAAAAAATAAAGACAAAAACAAAGAGCAATCTGATATCAATAAAACCTCCTATTCAGTGGCAAATAAAAGTACACCAGATATTTCAATAGAAACAGAAACACTAATAATTTTTAAAAGCGTATATTGCATATAATAAAGAAAAAAACTTAATTATGAGATTCACAACTTTTACTAAGAGAAGCATAAAGATATACATTGAAATATGAGATAAATTTTAGACACTATTATTATACAAACATAAAACAAACTATATATTAAAGCAGTAAGAGTTGCAAAGAATAATAGGTTAGACTACACTTGTAAAATTTTAAAAGTCTATGACATAGAAGATAATAACAATTAATAATGGAATTTTAAATTTTATGAAGCAAAATCTAGGAATTAGTTGTAAGAGAAAAAATTAACTTAATGGTATAAAATTTCTACATCTCTTTAAAAATTGATAGAATCATCAAAAATAGAGAGTTACAGAAGCTTAAAACAACAACATTTTAAAAATACATATATATATATACATATATACTATATATATGTGTATATATATATATATATATATATATATATATATAATTACATTCAACTGTTTAGGATTGTACAAAAGTTCATAATGATTGATCAAATGCTGATATCTGAGAAAGTGTACATGTACAAAATCCACAGATATTTCAGTACTAAGCAATATATTTCAAATAATTGAAATTAAAATTTAAAAAGCAATAAAAATTTAAATATGTATAAGATGTATATATACATATATATTGAAATTTGAATTGTGATTTATTTTTATATATTTGTGCTTAGTAAAATATCTGTATATTTGCTCAGTGCTTGTTTATCATATCACATCAAAATTAATGAAATGAAAGCAGGATCATATTTCACAATATACTGACACTACATATATATATATATATGTAGCATATATGTATATTAAGTGGATTCATTGATTTAAAAAGTTGAAAATAAGTTATCTAAATTTATATCTCAAGAAGTTAGAAAAAAACTATATGGCCATCAAAATAGGAGGAAATATTAAAAGTAAGTGTAAAAGCAAAAGGAATAATAATGGATACACAATAGAGATTTGGTAATGCCACATCTAAAATTATTTTTATTTTAAATGAAAATGTAATAAACTGTGCTGTATAAAAGTGGACATCATTATAGATCCTTCACATGCCAAAAAGAAAGAGTGTGGAGAAAGTTACATGGATTAACTCAAGATATGACAAGTGAAAATACCTGAATGTATACATCTCCCCAACAGACAAAATTAACAATTTACATCTTCATCTTCTTGTTAGAGTTATGGAATACATGTTAGAAATCTGTAGCTCAAAGAAATGTAGTTTTTTCAGTGGAGTTTTTTCAAAATACAAGCCTAAGCTCCAAAGATATTTCTTATGGATTAACATTAGGAAGAAAAATGTTACTTAAATAAATTGGAAAAAAAGACAAGTCATTTTGTAATTAATTTTTAAGATGAGAATAGCCTTGATTCCAAATATTGGAAGTAATAGTTAAAGACATAAAATTATAGGCCAGTTCTTTCAAGAAATCAATGTAAAAGTTTAACTTTTATTCTAACTTTGATAAAAAAAACTTTTTAAAGAATTTTGTTTGGTAGCACTCTTGTAATTAATTCTTTATTGTGTAAAGAATAAATTATAACAAAATGAGAGTAAAACATACAGGTAAAGACTGTCTTTTTGTTTTTTAAACAAAGGAATCCTAGACTAACTGGAGTCAGACCCGGGATAAAACAGAATTCATGCTTGGAGACAGCTAGAACTCCTGGTCAAATTAAACCAGAGAAAATAGGTTAATATAGGGAGGCACACAGATGTACATTTTTGGTAAAAAGATTAAGTAATATCTTTTCTGATCATTTTCCCTTTCTAAAAACACTCCAAAACACATAATCTGAGAGATACAAGGCTACTGATATATTCAAAATTTATCAAGATAATACATTTAAAAATGCACTGTTTGCTGAGATCATTTCTTAGAGGAATGTTATGGTATTCTCAGCAACATAGTACTGAAGACCAACTTGAAATTTGAGAGAGTAGAATAAAAAGTGACAGTTTATTTCCATTATCTTCTGTACACATACCACATTTAACAGCTCCACTGCAGTCAGGGAATCAGAAAAAGATGAAACTGTTTAAAAAAGGATTGCAGAATGTGCTTCAGGAAGCAAATCCAGGAGTGAAGCACACACGGAAGGGATGGATTGCAATGTTGAAGCGAAAGGTAGTAAAGATAAGGAGGAAATGAGAACATTCGAAGTAGGTGCTGGGAAAAGAGAAAACCATGGCATAAATAAAGCTGAAATATTGACTCGTTTGAAGATCACATGCACTAAAGACATTAAATGATATACAAAATAGAAAGCTGTGGTTAAACAGTGGGATGACTGTAATAAAATTTATGGGTGCTGTCCTCCTATTAGAAATGAAAAGCAGTGATTCGCAAATAGGCACATTGGAGTGAAAAACCGTGCGCCAGAGGTAAGTAACCCATCAGCTCACAGCAGAATATGTAGGTCTCCTAACCCCGGCTGGCTCAGTGCCAGGAACATTATTTCACTGCGATAACCAAACATACTTAACAGGTTCCTAACCTTTTCTCAAGGTCTGCCCCAGGTAATAACTACAGGCGCGGAGCACTGAGGGACGGTTGTGCGCCTTCAGAATGACTTCTCCATGAGAGGTGCCATGCGCTTTTACCCCTGGTGTGGATTAACTATCAGTCTAAAATACAGAGAAGCAGACCCACTTTTTCTATTCAATTGTATACCAAAATATATCATTGTGATAGAAATCACGCAAAGTTAGTTGTAGAAAAAATACATGTATTTATGGGAAAATGTATATGACCTGTTTGCCCTCTTTACTTCTAACCTTGGCTGAATATTTCACATATACTGTCTTGTGAATGATGGCATTTTATTATCATAGTGAGAAACTTGATTACTGTATGACTTTCTCCTTGAATGATAAATTTTTTTTCTATTTTCTTATCAGATATATGTCTTGAAGTACGTTTGTATTAATCCTGATTCTGTTTGTATTTGTGTGTCTGTGTGTAAATTTTGAGTGCTTTTAATTAAATGTATTATTTTCTTTGAAGTGTCCCTACCACCCCCTCTTCCTTTATAGGAATCCCGTTTTATTCACTTAAATATGCTTGGATCTTGAGATCCTAAATTAAGTTTAGATAATACTTAATTAGGCTCAGCTAAAAAATTTTTTGATACATAGGGGAAAAGTAAGTATCATTGTGGGCAATATCCATTTGATTTTCTTTATTTTTATTACAAGTAAAGAAAGTTATAATAAACTATAACATTAATTTAATTCCAAAATCAGAGATATGTATGTTAAGTAAAATATTACACCATGGTACACAATACTAAATACTTGTTGTCCTTTATTTTAAAGTATATTTTAAATTTATAAGAATAAAGTCCTCACTTAAAGATTTCAACTTATTAAACATGCATTAGAACCTATTAGTATAGCTTGCTTCTAATAAAAACATTTTAAAATCCATTGAATGCACATATACTTCCATAATCTTGAATATTTGCATTTTCATCTGTTGCATTTAGCTTTTCCCAACTGTATTTTACTCTATACCCTGTAAGTATGTTTACCAATACTGATTTCCACTGTCTTCAAAATGCGACACATGTAAGATAACAGGGAGAAATAAAAGTATGTAGCTTATAAAATTTGAAATAGATTTCTGTATAGACATATCTCCTGGTAGCCTTATCCAGCTGCTAGATCAATAATTGCAATCCATCTCAATATTACATAAAATGCTACTGATAATTCAAAAGAGGATAAAAGGTAAAAAGGAAGAAAAAAGCAATACATTTTGACTTCACTTACTATAGTATTTAATTTTAACTCAAAGTGCTCAGGGTACTATTTTGAGTTTTTAAAATATGATTAAATAATTTTATTTCCAACATACCTTTTGAATTCCATACAAAATGAGAGGTTATTTTTAACAGTGACAAATTTTCCTCTAATTAATTCCTGATGGAAAAAATGAACAAAGTGATCTAAACCAATATAAACTTTTATGAAATGTCAGTAATTATTGCAATAACTTTGAAGTAAAATAAAATTATCCATCCAGTAGGCAACGAATTTATACTTAGCATCACTGTGAGTTCACAGGTATGAAATTAGCCACAAAGGAATTCTTGGGAGAAATTCAAACCGAGTCAGAAGAGACAAAAATGTTATCTTTAAAAGAACACAAGGCCAAACACGTAGTATATAACATTGATTCAATCTGTGATAATGTGTTCATGTTTCACTGCTATTTTTGTAGATAGGAATTATATTTTTGAGTCTATCCTTAGTTCTCTTTCTTTCTTAGAAAAAGATGACTTTTAGGAGAACTGAACTAGTTTTTTTTTTTTTTAACCAGTATTTATAAAAACTAAACTATTTTTAGTCCTTTGGTATCTCTATTATGAAACCTTTGTGACAAAGCATATTTTGAAAGAAACATGGCTGATAAAATGGCCCTCACAATGGGAACATGTGGGTGTTTCTTTAATCCTGCAATAACACACCACCAGTTCTAAACCCTAAGTGGCTACCTGCCAGGCTTTAGTACACAGTCCTTTAAATCCCCTGATACCCAGGGTTTGCTGACTGCCATAACACGGAGGCTCTTGGCAGAAAACTCTCCCAATTTATGGGGCTTTGGGAGCCACAGCCTTCGGCTCTGTTGAGGCAGCAGTTGAGCATCTGCCATGGCAGAAACCCCAGAATTTCCACTGGCGGCAGCATGTCCCTGCCTAGGCAGGCACTGTGGAGTTCAGGGGAGCTGGTAGCCTCTCACAGGCTGTAGACTTAGACGCATATTACCAAGCTGACAACCGCAGCTACCAGCATCAAGCTAGGGATGGTAACCTGATTTTGCTATCAGGGTGATACTTGCCCCAAGGAGTGCACTATGGATTTAAAGATACCGGTGCAGGCAAGGACTTATGAGTAAAAGCCCAGTTGCACATAAACTATCACAAAGGATCAACAACTGGCATTTCATCATATTAAAAAGCTCTTACACAGTACCAACAGAGTGAAGAAATAACCCATAGTGGGGGAAAAATTTTGGACAGTTGTTCCTCAACAAGCGATTACTACCTAGAATATATAAAGCACACACACACAAAATCAGACCCCCAGATTTAAAGACCCAATCCAAAAATGGGCATCTTAAATAAAGAGACACATATCGGATTAAGAAAGAGAAACAGCGAATAAATACTTGAAAACACTTTTCAACATTGCTGGTCATTTGAGAGATGCAAGTTGAAACTATGCTGAGATTCCATCTCACTCCAGAAATAGCTATTATTACGATATAAACCAAGAACAAATCGTGGTGGGGCTATGTGGAAAAGGACACTTCAGTGTTAGTGGAGTATAGATGGGTTCAACCACCGTGGAAATAAATGTGGAGATTTATCAAAAACTAGGACTGAAGTCCCATTGGAGCAGCTATTCCCCCTCTGGGTATCTTCCCTAAAGAATTAAAAAACATCATACCACAGCAATATATGCACACCCATGTTTATTATGGCACAGCAATAATAAACAATAGTTAAATCAAAACAATAGTTAAATCAAAAACAACCAAAGAGTCCACTGAACGACGCATGGATAAAAAAGATGCAGTAATTTTATACAACGGTGTACTACTTAGTCATAAAGAAGGATAATCTTGAGACATTTCTAGATAAATGAATGTACTTAGAGAACATACTGAAGTGAAATAAATCAGACACATATTTGTAAATAATGCATAGTTTCTCTGATGTGAGAAATACAAAGTGTAAATAAGGACCAAAACATATAATAGATATTGTGAAGGAAAAAGAAAATGCTCAAATGGGAAGGGGAACAGGATAGGAGGCAGGGAAACAGGAAGGAAGGAAAAAGAAAAAATGAGGAAAGGAAGAAAAAATGGAAACGAAGTTTCTGTGAATGGGGTAGGCAGGTGGAGTTGAAGGGAGGGTATGCAGATGGGGAAAAAAGAAACATGATGAATCATGTACAGGTACAAATCTGCTATGCTGAGTGTGATTATGACATACCCTTAAATATACCAATAAACTTAATTAATTAAAATTATGCTTACTAATACTGTTTACCCACAAAATACGTATGCATTCAAATTATTTAGGATATAGTTTATAGGAATAACTACATTACAGATACCATAGCTCTTTTATATTTACTGTTAGGTGTGTCAACTCTCCTGTGTAAAGACAGACACTTGACTGAGAAGCCCTATTACAACACACACACACACACACACACACACACACGCAGGCTCATACTATGGCCCACATGGGACACTGTGACATCACAGCGAGAAGAGTGTCCATAACTGGGTGTCCATTTAAAAAACTATTTTATTATTTCTCTCACTGCTTTAGGATAATACAGACCGTATCCGTTATGTCTCTCCGTTTTATTCATATCATTTGAAACCTGCTTTACAATACTTTTCAATCATCCTTAAGCAATTGAGCAAAAAAATTAATGAGCCATTTTTAATTTTAATTTGATATCTATTTCTGGCAGAGCAGCCTACTCTGGTCTTCCTCCCAGGCGCTGCTGATAGGGACTCTGCTGGTTTGTTCCCCTGAGGCAGGGGCAAATGAGCATGAAAGACAAACAGCCACGGAGTTAATTTCGAAAGCACCAGCCAGTGGGCAGAGGAGCCGTGGGCATCAGCTCACCTTCCTTTTATTCCCTTAGACACGGGTACATGCAGGAAGAGTAGCATAAGATTCATCTCCCTGCATTGTCTATAGCAAATGCTCAGGTAAGCAGCTGAATCTCAGTCATGTTCACTTTCCCCTAGAACCTGTAATGCACCACCATCTCTGTGTCACCTTTCTTTGTGCTCACAGAGGAATTCTATTAGGCCTCAGTTGACCTTATCTGTTCTTCCACGTCTATTCTTTTATCTATTTAACCAGATAACTTATTTTATTATCATATAAATGTAGTACATACAAAAGTATATTTTATATGCACAAATGGAGTTAAATGATTATGAGAAGTAAGTAACTTTCAAGAGACAGGTTTTGTTGCGTGTATGTATGTGTGGTTAGAACCCTTAAAACCTACTCTCTCAGGAACTATTACATTATAATACATAACCTCATGTTTATTACAGCTCTCTAGGTTGATTCACCTTGCACAACTATAGCTTTACAAGCTTTGACCTAACTAATTCTGTATCAGTCAGGGTTTACTAGAGTTATAGATGCAGCACTAGATATAGAAATACGTAAGAAATTACAAGAGTGGCTTACGATGATCAACCACCAATTGGAGGAGGAAGCCTGAGGAAGTATGCAGAGTGTCTGCACGCTGAGGCTGAAGCCTTCAGTCTGAAGTCTGAAGCTCACAGCAGTGTTCCATGCAAGTCCGTATCAGGAGGCTGATGGATCTGGACCAGAAGGCTGAAGAGTCTACCCTGGAAGGCTGAAGAGTTCCACACAAAAGCTGAACAGTCTGTGCTAGGAGCCAGAAAATGACGTTCAGCTAAAGGCAAAGACTGGAGCTCCTCTGAAAACCCAGCTTCCTCATTTTCCTTTTATACCATGTAGGTGACAAACCACTCTAGGGTGTATCCTCTTCATTCTGGGCTATGGAAAGCCACGGTAGGGCAGGTCCTTACACCCTAGGATGTAGAATTGCTGAGTCAATTAAGCTTCTAAACTTCTAAAGTGAACTCAATGAATCAGTCATTACAATATCCCAGGGCATAAACAGCCACCCTAGGGCATGTCCTCTATACTTCAAGATGTAGAACTGAAGAATCACTTAGTTAAGCTTGTAAACGTCTCAAGTTGACACAATAAGCCAACCATAATACATTGTATCTCCTTTTTGTCTTCTACTCTGATGACTATGCTACCATTTTTTAATGATCTGATATATGAGAGAGGTTATTCAGTATTCATATCTCTTTTTCTCTTAAACACTATTTATTGCATAAGATCAGAATAAACATTATCAATGCTACTCTTTTGGAAATATTTTGTCAGTACCAACAAATTTTAATCACCTTCTCCCAGGAGTGTAGGTGTTGATCATTTGCCCTTTATGTGCTATCTACCATCTCCCTTGAGAAATGGTGACTGGTTTGCTGAAGGAAACATTACAGAGAAGACCAAAACCTAACCTGGAGCTTGAAGCTAAACAAAGACGACACAAGACCAAGCACAGTTCACCGCTGCCATGAAACTGCTAAAATTTGGGGATTGTTTATTAAACAACATTGTTTCAGAAATTCCAAACAACTGTTTAATGTTCATTCCAATCACATTCACTAAAGTGACAATGTAATCATGTTTGTACTGATACAAAAATGTGAATAATTGTATGAGTCGATATAGAAAATATTTTTGTTTCATCTGATATAAAGTTATACTTTTTGTTTTGTTTCTGTCCTTTTAATTTTTCTTAGTACTTGTTTGCAGTACATAACAATTTCACTTAACATGGGAAGTTGCTGTGTGTATGTATCTTCATCTAAATTAATTTTTAAATTATTGTTCAGATAAAACCTGGCAGCATTTTAAAAGTTATAAGATTTTTTCCTCCTTAATATACTTTAAAAATAAGTGTTTAATCCTTTCCCTGAGTTCAAGAGTCATAAAGAAATAATGTTATGCATAATATTTCATAGATTTCATGATAGGAAATTAATGGTTTAATTAGAAATATCACACACTATATGAAATATTTGTTTGGATCATATGTTATGCAGGGCCGCATATAATTTAGATTCTGTATGATTCAGGTTTTGTGTGGAAAACAGAACTTTTCTTTAACTATTTCAACTAAATCTTTGTGTGCATAGAAAGTTAGTTGAGTGTAAATCAAGAAAGTATTATACAAAACAAGTGTCATGTTATATTTAATGCAATGATCCTGACTTACACTGACAGTAAAAATATTTTCTCTAAAGTATGTATTCTTTATAGGTTTTGGGTTGCTGTGATATGAGAAGGTATAAGGCCACATTGATACAGATGAGATGGCAGTAGAGGGAGAAAGGAAGTGACCAATTGACTAACTTCCCTGAGATTGGGACCATTTTTCCACTTCTGTTATTAGCTCATTAAATAGGAATCAGCTATAATTAGCACTCAGGATTGTCATGAGGGTTTTTCACTTCAGATATTGATGACTTGTCTACACTGTCATAGCTGTTTATTTACCCATTGCTTATAAGTCTGCCATCTTTATAGGTTGGTTACTGGCTACTCTTATTCTTTATTTCTTTCACAGTAACCTTTGATATCAAGAATGGCTAGATTTGAATAGGGACCAGGACTCTTGTATTCATACCATGTTTGAGGTTATGATAATCTGATTTTTCTATTGTTCTCATTAAACTACAAAGAAAAAATTGCAATTGAAATAACATTATCATGACCTTCCATACTCACAGCTCAGTTGCTAGGAAAAAGATTTTAAAATTCAAATTAATGTGCTCCCTAAACACTTAGGAATACATATATAAAAGGATTAACACAGAAAGACTGGATTGACTCTGGGTGACATTTCTTATGTGCACCTAAAAGAGAGATGCAGCACAGTGATTTCACTAATTTACTCAAAGGGACGCTGTGGGAGGTGTATATGGTCAAATGTGTTTGAAGGGAGAAATAGAGAACTTTAGAAAGGTTTTCTAGGTCATGAATATATTCTCTCTAGTGTCTTTAAAACTGTACAGAGTAATATGTTTCTTTTTTCTTAGATTGCCAAACAGTGCTAAATACTGTTGAAAGCAAGCAATTTTGTTGCAGACAAGCAATAAATATATATAACTCAAAGGGTTTGTAATTTTCTTAATTGATGAGTATTCTTAAGTCTATACAAAAGCTGCTTTGTTTTCAGCTTTCATATGTATTATGGAAAGACAAGATTATGATCTCTCACCAAACTCCAGTGTCACAATTCATTAATCAAATGATTATACAGAGAACATTGACCAAATTTTAGGGCAAGACTGTAATTCACAACATGACAATGGGATCTTATGATTCTGGAAAATGAACAGAATGAGACATATAAATACAAATATGGAAATGTCTGTTTGGTATGCAATCTTGAAATACAGCTCCTCTTGGAATTTCTGAAGTGACATAAAATACGTTATGATAGGTGTGAGCATTTCAGGTATGAGTGGTCTGACAGGGCATTGGTATCTCCCTGGGAGACTGATGTAGTAGGTCTTTGGGAATGCGTGAGTGGGTGATGAAGGCTTGGCCTTGGGGAATCTATCTGGTTCCTCACCTACTCCTCTCTGGTGTCCTTTTTTGCTCTGAATCCCAGAGACATAATGCTAGGCTGTTTTATTCCCCCACACCCTTCTGATATGATATTTCTTTCTTGGAATCCCTGAAATCATGAGGTAAATTAAATCGCTCGTCTTTTAAATGGTAGTTGTTGGGTTTTGTGTGCTAGCAACAGGATAGTTGACCAATATGGAAAATTGGTATCTGGACCATGGGGATTGCTGTGACCATACAACATCATGTGGTTTACAAGCCTTGCAAATAGTTTGTGGGTAGAATTTGGAAGTGTTTGGAGATTTGAGGTAAAGAAACCTTATAACTATACAAGCAGAATTTGGTAAATTATTCTGGTTGGAAGACCAGAATTCTAACAGAAATATAGATAGCAAAGGATAAGCTTGAAGGTTTCAGTTGCCAATAAGGTTTTCATTGGGAATTTGATTACAGGCCGTGTGTGTTATACTAAGGAACTAAGTTTGTCTATATTTTGTCCATGTCTGAGATTTTGTGGGAAACTGAAATTAAGAGTGGTAGGCTAATTTATCAGGTGGAGAAAATTAAAAGGCAACTAAACACTTAGGCCAGAGCATAGGTACTGCTTGATGCTTTTAGTCAAATTTAGAGTAAGATTTGTGGGGAAAAAGCAGAGTAAAGATGTTATAAAAACTTAAATTTTGGCCCATGTGACCATGCATGTATGAAGTTGGGGTCAAAAGAAGTGTGGTTGCTGGAAAGATTAGTACCATATGGGGGAAACAAAAAGTCTTGTCTAAAGGGCTAAGAGTAATGAGGGCATCGCAGAAATCAGCAAGCCCCTACCCATCAAATGCTTGAGAGTACAGAAGTGTAAATCTTTCAGTTAAAAGCATCTTTCTCCAAAAGGTGGTCAAGAAGAAATTCCTTTCCCTGTGGGGGACCTGGCTACAGCCCTCACTGACAGCAGACACTGAAGTTGTTCACCAGGGCTGCCGATTTTATCAGCTTCTAAGTGCAGGCGTTGTGTTGTGGGGAAGCATCCGTTCAGATTTCAAAGGAATATCTGGCAAGTTAGGCAAAGACTCCTGAGAGAAGCTATTGGAATGAAACCAAAGGTGCTGAGGAGTCCCCAGGAACTCAGAAAGGCCAAGAACATAAAACATTTGCCCAAGAATGTAAAAGGGTGTGGGTAGAATTAACTAGTGAGAGCCCACAGGCTGCATTTTCCAACAAAGCTCTAGAGATGGCAGCAAGCAACCCTTCAGAAGGAAACTTTTACCACTTGGTACCTATGGATGCCGATTGTGGGGGTACGATCCTAATGGTTTTGTTGGTGAGATATGCTATTTTTTGGTCCGATTCTTTTTCTATCCCCATTCTTCCTTTTTGAAAGGATTATGCTTACTCTATGCTATTGAAACTTGGGATTGGATTACTAGTTTTGAGTTTTACAGTAGTACAGTTAATGCTTTGCCTTGAGGCAGAAGATATTTGGACTTGAGTTTTGAACAATGCTGCAACTGCTGAGACTGGGGAAGGGATTATTGTGTTACTGGTTTTATGCGAAATAGCCGTATCTTGCTAGGTTTACTTGGGGATTATAGGTGGTGGAAGGTGAAATGTTTGTGTGACTAGTGGTAGAACATGAATGTGAAGGTAGATCATTGAATTGACTGGTTTGGGGATCATGCGGGATGATTGGTTGACCACATGTATTGATCTGTTTGAGTGGGTAATGGATGTCTGACCTTGATCTCTATGTTTCCTCACACCTTCCTCTCTGGTATGACTCCACTGCTCTGTGAAGCTACCAGCTTCACCCAAAAGGAAACGTCTACAAAGTGAGGTTGGGCAGAACATGGTTGCTGGAAGAATCAGCATTAAAAGGAATTAAATTTCCTGGCATAGGTGAAATGGGAGAGATGATTTGAACACATCTTAAGAACTGATCAGACCCCATCCTTGATGAGCTAATAGCTTTAAAAGGATACATTCTTTGAGATTGTTTTGAGAAGAGAACCCTCTATTGATTCGAGAAGAAAGGCACCATATTCATGGCCACCGGAAGAAGTCTTTTTCCAAGTTCCATCACCCAGGAACTCGGACGCAGCTGTAGCTCTGGTCTGAAGGTACCTGGCTACTGCTCAGACTAGCAGGCAGGTTTTATGTCATTCCCTTGGAGCTGGTTTTTTATGCTTGCAGAATGAAAGTGTTATGGGGTAATAGAGGATTTCATATACATTTCAGAAAGAAGTCAGGAGTGCCAGGCAAAAATATTTGACAGTCATAGCCCCTGCAAAGAATCTCTGGAAGGTGGTGTTTGAAGCTATGGTAGTGAAGCCAAAGCTGCAATGAAGACCTCAGGAGTTTGGAGATGCCAGGGACATGGACTGTCTGCCAGGAAGACTTGTAGGCAATCAGTGGAGCCAGCCAAAGAGCGGCCACGTGGGCTGCAACTGGCAAGACCATTAGCATGGGCTGCCCAAGCCCTGTAGAGCTCACATCTCATCAAATTCACCCAGTACATTAAACATGAAGTTACAGGATTTAATATATTCTCTGCTGGGGTTTGGTCTTGTTTGTTCCAGTTCCTTTCTAGCTCCCTATTCCTCTATTTTGAAATGGGAATATTTGTTCTGTACTGTTATGTACTGGAAATATTCACCATTTAGTTTTTTTTTTTAAACAGAGACTATCAGGTAAGAGTCTTGAAGAAACTTTGAACTGGAATTTATTTTCAGGAATGCTAGAATTATTAAGACTATTGTGACTTTTGCAGCTGGCTTAAATACTTTTTAAATAATGAGATGGGCATAGACCCTCTTAGGGATTGGTGGAGAATATTAGATTTATATCTAAAATCTTCCCCAAAAATCTCATGTGCGGGAAGGTGAATGAAACATGGGGATGCTAACCTCATCAGTGGATTCCTCCATTGATTATTTCGGCAGCTGAACTGACTGTTAGGAGTTGGGGTCCAGTCAGAGAATGCCAGTCAGGCGGACACGGTATTGAAGGGTGTACTGTCCTGGGCTTTTTGCTTCTCTCTGCTTCCTGGCAGCCACGGATTATGGAACTTTCCTCTTCCATACCCTTCTACTATAGCATTTCTGCCTTGGAGCTAAGCAACTATCTACTGACTCAACTAAGATGTGAGCCAGAATAAACCTTTCCTCCTTTAAATTGTGGGTGTCAGCACAGGGACAGGAAAGTGACTAATACAGGAACTAAGGTAACTAAATAGCCCATCAACAACCATGGAAGCTGTCATTGTGGTAGCCATGTGAAGAGGTCCACTTGAAAAATGGAAACAAGGGCACAAATAGATTCTGTTTTCTGTCTTTAAAAATGGACATGTATATCCAGGATGTGAGTGGCAAAATCTACCTAGGAGTCGGAATGCATGATTTCCAGGGAGGTGAACTGGCTGCTTTAGATGTGAAGCTGTTTTGAGGCTTTATCTTTTGGAGAGCCTGAGGAGGTTACACTCTTGGTACGATGGTGGTGGATGTGTTGGATCATGGAATTGAAAACAGATTAAGGAATCGGGAGAAGGGAAAAGACCATGATGAATTAGATGTCTTCCTGGGTCAAAAATAACTTTTAGTAGTAATTGACCCAATGAAATAGAGAAAGCATTGCTATTCCTGGTTAATTAAGAGTAAGTGCATAGATGAAAATTTCTTGTTTGAGAAATTGAGAGTAAATCCTCAGTGCTTCTGAACTCTTCAAGAGCTGTGCATGTAGCTTATTTTTGTGGGTGTAACCAGGGTGCAAAAGAAGATTTGCTGCCCTGTTTATCTTTTATTTCCAAGCAGTTAGGCAGGGAAGCGAATTCATCAACTTTTGGAGCTAAAACTCTTCAAAGTGTAAAGAAGGTGAGAAATGACAGATGCCCAGTATCTCTCCTGGGACTCATTTGACACCTATGCCAAAGAGTTTGAGACCAAATAGAGGGCTCTTTTAATTAGAAATTGTTCTCTTAAGGCATGTAAAAATTCTTACATGTTATACAATCCACAGTCACTAAAATATTTCCTTTTTGTACATTAATCCTGGGACAAAAAAAGAAACTAAAAAATTATAGGTCTTTCTTGGCTTAATCAACCACAGACGTCTCTGTATTTAAACAAGTTTCCATTATATTATCTTAATAAGAAAAAAAATCAAATGTGAAAAGTATTTTGTGATCCAAAGGCTTTTAAAAATATATCATTTATATATTATGGAAGTCAAAATATGTACTTTTCAATAAAATTGAATTGGGATGCTTTACTTTCCAACTAATCTCGCTTTTGATAAATAGATAAGATCATTATAAACAAACAGAATTGTCACCTCTTTATGCTCACTGCTGTGCAGGGAAATTTCTTGCAATAATAAATGATTTCCATTACCATTAGAAAGACAGAAGTTACACCATAAATGTACATGTTTAATAATTCCTGGCAGTTATATATCAAGACATTTACTTAATTTTCTTTACGTGTAGCAAAAGTTCAAGAATTTAAATGCCTGTTTTGGCAGGGACATAACTTACTAGTTTGAAAAGAAGTCAGTTCCAAGGGATAATCACTATGAAAATGCAGATCCCAAAAAGATGGATATATGTAAAAAGTATTTAGGATTATTAAAAAGAGAAATCATATGCAAATGCACAGGAATTGGGGACAGAACAGTTTAATGGTAATGTCTGGTAATATGAGTTTACTGCGTTATATTGTTCTTTGTTAAAATTATTGCCAAGATCAGTTTTGAAAATCCTTGTCACCCTTATGTGTGAATTTTTGTGTTTATATTGGTTAGTAAACTAAATTGAAATTACTAAAAAGAAAAGAAAAAATTCCCACTTATTTAACTTTATTTAAGCTATTCTAGAGTTGGCATTATGAGTCAGCAATTATATAAGTTTCAATGTTTTTGTTACTCTCTCTCTCTCTCTCTCTCTCTCTCTATATATATATATATATATATATATATAGTCCTTAATGTCATAGCATTAAGATATTAAGACGCAGAGCCTCTAAAGGGTAATGAAGTCCTTGAAAGCTCATCCTTCTGCATAGGATAAGGTAACCTTAGTAACAGAGATATTTCCTTGTCACACCTTAGTAACCAGAGATAGT
This sequence comes from Dolichotis patagonum, assembly GCA_004027295.1. NCBI lineage: Eukaryota > Metazoa > Chordata > Mammalia > Rodentia > Caviidae > Dolichotis > Dolichotis patagonum. The sequence continues at coordinate 89,216 of PVJX010002138.1, read as the reverse complement.
TCATTTCCTTGTCACACCTTTCCACTTTGCTTTGTGAGGACACATCACCCCTCCACAGCAGAGGATGTGGCGAAAAGATACTGTTTGAGGCATAGAGACTGCAGCTTCACCAGATATCTTAGTCACTGGGATAAAACACCTGATGCCACCTTAAGGAGGAGAGGTTTGTTTTGACTCAGGTTTTCAGTACTTCCTTGACTGACTCCAAGCAGCATCAGGGTGGAAGAAGGAGATGGAGGTGGAAAGCTTATTTAATTCATTTGGGAAAGGGAGCTGAGAGAGTGAAGGGGCAGCCTGGAAGAGAGCTACACATTTCCAGGTCACATCTACAGATTCACCTCTCCCAACCACTCATAACACATTCAGCTACGAACTGATGAGTAGGTTAAGCCATGGATGAGGCAACCTCCCCGTGACCCAATTGCCTTCCAAAACCCCACATCTGGGTACATGAAACCTTGGAGGAATGTTCCAGATCTATATAATAACACCTGACATCATGCCTGTCAGGAGATCTTTTTGGTAATCTCAGTCTTCAGAACAGCAAGACATAAAGTTTTCTTCATAAATAATGCAGTTGTGGTATCTTGTATTAACAAGACAGCAGTCTCTATGTTTATTTTAGTAGTTTTACTCTGGCCTTACACTTATGTTTTTAACTCATTTTGTGTTGACTGTGTGTGTGTGTGTGTGTGTGTGTGTGTGTGTGTTGGCTAAGATATGTGCCTGCTTTCATTCTTTTTCACGTACTTATTCCCAAAACATTTATTGAAGAAAGAGTCTTTCACCATTGCTTACACTTAGGTTTCTGCAAAAGATGAGTGTGCCATATATGTCTACTATAACTCTGAGTTATTTATTCTACTTTTCTAAGAGTCTGACTTTATTTTGTTACCATACAGTTTGGATAATTATAGATGTGTAGTGCATTTTAAAGTCAGACCCTGTGATGTCTCCAATTTGTTCCTTTTGATCTAGATTGCTTCTTTCTATCCTTCCCTCCTTCCTTCTTCTATTGTTCATTCTTTTCTTTGTTTGTTTCTCTTTTTCCAGTACTAAGATTCAAGCCAGAACTAGATAAGCACTCTACCACTGAGCTACATCTCTCTATTTTTTTTATTTATTAACTCATTTTGAGACAAAGTCTGATAAGTCACGTAGGCTTCCCTTGAGTTTGTGAGCCTATTGCTTCCTGAGTACATGAGATTAGAGATGATGCCATTGAACCCAGCTGAACTTTGTTACTTTTAACATAATTTGTTGAATTTCATCCTGAATTAGTGTTGTAAAATGTATTTTTCCTCCAATTGTTGAGGGAATTATGATGTTTATCCTTCATTCTCTTAATTTACTGCATTACATTATTGATTATAAAAACTTTGAGTCTAACGCATAGTCTCCTTTTGTTATGCTGTTGACTTCAGCTTTTGTTGACGACTGCTTCTATATCAACACTGATATTAGTCTGTAATTTTCTTCTTTGGCTTTCATTTCATATAATATTAGCTTTTCAACAGGAGTAGGAAATATTCCTTCTCTCTGATTTTTTGAAAGTTTTTCAAAGGATTGTTAATTCCTCCTTAGGTGATTTGTACAATTTTCCAGTGCAAATATTTGGTCCTAGACTTTATTTAGAGATTTTGATTACTAACTCAATCTCCATAGATGCTATTTGTTTACTCAAGTTTTCTGCTTCTTCATACAGCAGTCTTAATAAGCTGTATGTTTCTAGGGATTTACTGCTTTCTACAAGTTTAACCAGTTTGCTGATATGTAATTATTCACAGTAATTATTTGATTGTTTAAACTTCTCCCATATCAGTTATTATGTCTCCTATTTCCTTTATACTTTAAGGCCAAAAAGTGTGCAAAAAGTATAAAATTCATTTGCCTTGAATTTTTTTTTTTTTTTTTTTTTGGTGGTACTGGGGATCGAACTCACGACTGCGTGCTTGCAAGACAGGTGCTTATGCTGCTGAGCTAAATCCCCAGCCCTTGCTTTGAATTTTTTAAGACTTATTTTATAGGCCAATATATGACCAAACTGGCAGAATGCTTCTTACACATATGAGAAGAATGAGTACTTCACTGCTGCTTGGTGGAATGTTCTGCACATGCCTATTAAGTATATATGGTGGACAATCTTGTTCAAATTGACTCTTTGTTACTTTTATTTGATCTACTTATTGTTGAAAGGAGTTATACAAATTCCTCATACATCTTGTTTTTCTATTTCTCCTTTCAGTTTCACTGCTATTGTTTTCTATATTCTGGTACTCCAGTGTTGAGTGAATACTTACATTTGCTATATCTCAAGGATGAATTGAATTATGAGTTACATAATCGTTTTCTTTTTTTACTTTTCAAGGTTTTGATTTAGATTTATTTTGCTTACATACAGCTAGTCCTGCTACCTTTTGATTCTTTTTTGCATAAATTAACTGTTTGGTTTTTCATTCGTAGCTTGCTTTTCCAAGTTTCCAGAGGGAGCCACTGGCAGGAAACATAACTGGGACCTACCTTATTTTTCTAGTCTTCCTTTCTGTGTATTTTGATGGTGAAAATTATTCCATTTATATTTAAAATAATTATTGCTATTTAAGAACTTACCATTGTTATTTTTAATTTATTTTTCTAATTGTTTTGTAGTTGCCTTTTTCTTTCTTCCCCTCTGGCTGTCTTCCATTGAAGCATATCACTTATACACTTCTAATCCATTCGTTATATTTTATTTTTCTTTTTTTATGTATGGATTCTTTTGTGTTAGTGTGAGGCTTACATAAAATATCTTTAATTGTAATGATCCATTTTAAATTAGTAAGTTTTATCACATAAAAATATTCTACACATTTGCTACCCCATTTTGTTCTTGATAACACAATTTGAATCTTTTAATTCTTTATTTGTTTTCAGTTTGTTGAAGGGGTACCGAGAATCAAACTCAAGATTTTTTGTTTGCCAGGCAAGTGCCATGCTGCTGAGCTATGTCCCCTGCCCTCTAATTATCAAAAGTTTTAACTAGAGTTACTTTTGCTGTTTTCAACTTTTAGCTTTAATATTCCAAAGAATTCCACATTATTAAAATTTAAATATGCATGAACATTATGATATTCCAAATTTAACTAGATATACCTGCACCTGCCAGGAATTGCTCTGGGTTATTTTCTTCGTTTGGTAGTGTTTTTCCAGGGCAGTCTTGTCAGGGTCTTGCTGTGTGCTTCAGGCTGGTTTTGAATTCCTGCAGCCTGTGCTGACCTCAAACTCACAGCAATCCTCCAACTTCAGCCTCCACAGTGCTGGGACTGCATAAGTGTTTAACCATGCCTGCCTACCAGTGATTTCCATACATTTTTTTTATATTATGTTGCTAATGAATATTCTTTTATTTCAATTTAAAGAATGCTCTTTAGTTGTCCTTGTGAGGAGTAGCTAGTGGTGATGCATTCCCTCAGTTTTGTTTATCTAGGTAAACTCTCATTTCTTTTTCTTTTCTGAAGGACAGCTTTGTCATGTATTCTTAGGTTTTTTTTCCCTCAATTCTTTCTTTCTTTCTTTCTTTCTTTCTTTCTTTCTTTCTTTCTTTCTCTCTCTTTTCCTTTCCTTTCCTTTCCTTTCCTTTCCTTTCCTTTCCTTTCCTTTCCTTTCCTTCCTTTCTCTCAAAAATTAGAATATCGTTCATTCATCCTAACCTGCAATATTTCTGCTGAAATATTGCTTTTAATCTTGTGAATATTCCATTACCGCTGCTTTGTTTTTTTGTCAATCATTTTTTAACTTTATGTATTTATAGGATACCTTATGATAATTCTATACATGCCAACAATAGATAATAATTAAATCACATACATGCCAACAATAGATAATAATTAAATCAGAGTAAATAGCATTTCATGCCCTAACACATTTATTTTTGCATGTGTAGGGAAATTTAAAACTCTTCATTTATCTTATTATAAAATATGTAACAAATTGTTGCAAATGTTAGTCCTTCTGCTGTGTGATAGAACAACAATACTGATATTTATTCCTCCTACGTGTGTTTTAGCATTCATCACATTTCTTTTCCTTCTTTCAAAATTCTCTTTGTCATTGATGTTTGACAATTGAACTATAAAGTATCTCAATAATGATTTCTTTATGTATAATTACAATAATTTGGGCTCCAGTGGTATGGGTATTTTCCATTCCAAATTTGAGAATTTTTGTGCTGTTATTTCTGTAAACTCATTTTCTATCTGATTGCATTTCTTTGCTTCCTCTGGAAATTTTATAATGCATATTTTGTTTCATTCAATAGCAACTCGTGTGTCTCATAAATTTTCTTCATCTTATTTTTCCACTGGTTATATAATTTTAAGTAAATTGTTTAGAATCTGTTGGTGATTTCTTTTACTTGATCAAATCTTTTGTTAAAGTTCTGAATGTAATGTAGCACAGTTATAAAATTTTTCAGCTCCAGAATTTCTGTATTTTTTGTTCCATATTTTCTCTTACTTAGGCCTTTGATTTTGTTTATAGAATTTATCCATTTTTCTTCTAGTAGTCATTCTATGTTATCTTATTGGTGAATCAGGTACATTGAACTTATCATTGTTTAAGATTTTTCAGGCAATTCAGAAATCTCCATTTCTTTGAGGTCAGTCAATAGAGATTTCTTTTGGTCTTTAACAGCATTAGTTTTCTTTCTCTTTTGAAAAAATTCATTGAGACTTTACATTGCTGTCTTTACATTTCAATAACTAGTGGTCATTTATAATCTTTACTTAGCAGTTTAGAAACAAAAGCTTTGAACAGTTGGTCTGGATAGATTCTGAGAATCTCTCAGGATTGCCTATAAATGCTCTTATTACAATCCTCTTGCTCACTCTTAGAGAGTGTGGATGCTTGAGAAGTGTGCTTTCTCTTGATACATGTCCATTGCAGGCATTGGGAACCTTCTGTTTATTTTCCCAATGCAAGGTCTTGAAAGTATTCAAAGTTGTATGCCTGTGTCTTCTTTTCATTCTCTGCACTTTAGCCCACAGCTGACATCTGTGTGCTTTCCAGGCTCACAGATATCATTGGTGGGAAAATGAACATACCCAGGAGAACGTTCCACCTGAAAACATGGAGAAAGTTTAGGATGTTCATGTAAGCTGGTGACTGGGTTTGCAGCTGAAGACATTGGTGGCTCTTGGTCCATGCTCTGGGTGACTCGTTTGCCAATTTGCATGTAAGACCAATTGTTTTGATTCATACTATAGCTACTAGAAAGTCCTTCCAATATTTTTTGATTCTAACTGATCCCAGAGAATTTTTTAGTAATGATTTCTTCAGATTTTGGTGAGATGATGTAAATTTCTTGAATAATGTTCCTTAAGCCTTTCTAGGAAAGTGAAGTGCTGGTCTCAGTCTAATTTTCCTTCATGGGTGAAATTGTAGGTCAAGGGAGTCTCTCTCACCATTAAACTCAATTAGTTTGGGTGAGGAATTACATGGTAAAGTGAAGCTGTTATTATTATTTCAATTTGTCTTGGTCCACTTCCCATTTGCAAAATATCTGTCACAGCTTCTTATTGTTGAGGAGGGAGGGGAAAATAGGATGCAAAACTAATTAAGATATGTTATATACATATATCAGCTTTCCATGATAAATGTAATCATTAAGTACTGCAAACATATACTAATACGTTTAAAAATGTAATAGCAATTAAGATTGGGGGAGAGAATCAGGAAAAGGCTAGAGAATATTAAGGATAAAAGTGACAAAAATGCTGTACAAAGATACCAATATACCAGAAATGAATTCATTACACTGTATTACTAATATATACCAAAAAAGCAATCAATAATTAGAAGGTCAGCCTAAAAATTATTTTAGTACATATATTTTTAGGATATTTTGATCTTTAAAGGTGTCAGGATTCTTGAAATCCTTCAGATCTATTGATACACATGGATGTCTTTTGAAATCAATTTTTCTGTGGAGATTGACAGTTGAAATCTTCTATTTCATCACCTTGGTGAAGTCTACTTGATGCAATTAAATAATGTTACATACTGTTTTCACTTTTCGCTTTTGACTAAAGAGGATCATGTCAAACCTATGAAACTGATTCTAGGTATTTTCAGTTTCACATAAAAGTGTTTATAAAACAGTACTCCTTCTATTATCAAATAAAATATTTTTTTAAAAATGTGAAAAACTGCATATGTTAGATTTGTCAAAAACATAGAGTCCATTATCTATTTCTGCTTCAAAATTAAGAAAACTAACAGATCACACAGAAAAAAATAATGTATTGAAAAGGAAAATTCTGTTGGAACTAATGCCAGAAAAATGTGATTTGAATTATAATTGATAAATTACTCAAAGTGCTGTGTGGATGAATCCAAGAGATTAAAACATTAAAATGACCCAGTCATTATGTATCACCATTATTTGGAAATGTGACCTCTAGAATTCTATTAGGATGTTATAATAAATACTAAAGAAAAATCTTCACTGCCAAAGGAAATGAACTGGAATGATTTTGAGTTGTGACACGGTATTCATTTCTTCAAGCCTAATTGATGTCCTGGAAGAGAAATATCAGATTACACTTTTTGTCAGCCTTCCTCAAGGGAGAAAATACAAATGGAGCACCTGAATTCACTCCCTTCTAGTCATCCTGTTCTTCCTCAAGAGGTGGAGAAAAGGGTAGCAGATGTGAAGCCTAAGTTCAGAAGCACCAACTCACTAAAAGGACTTGTTATGGTTCATGTCTGGATGGATGTTTCCCAAAGCCTCATTCAGGCATGGGGCAGGCTTCTAGAGATTGTGAATGATTTACTGTTCAATGTTGGGATTATGGGTGCGTGTGCTACACCCAAGTGGATATGACTTACATACAATATAAGGATCACAGAGTCTTCTCTCCATGCTCCTTCCCTTTTGCTCTTGCTTTGTAGGCTTCTACATGAACTGTTGCCCTCTGCCATGAGCCTGCCTTGGAACCAGCAGATTATAGGTTGAAATCTCCAAAAACTGTGTGAAAAATAAACCACTCCTTCTTTAACTTTGGGCATAAAGGTTTTGCTACAGAAATGAGTGAAAAGTAGCCAACACAGAATTTGATACCAGAGAAGTGGGATTGTTGCTGTGAATTTACCTGACAATGTTGTTCAGGAACCTTTGGGAATGGCTTGTGGGAAGAATTAGGAAAGGTTCTGAGATGTCACCTGAAAGAGTAGAGTTGGAATGTCTTAGGGTAGTCTGTATAGGAGATTCTGGTCAGAGCTCAGAAGACCAGAAAGATTATACAAATCCTGTCAGAAATGAGTAGGTTTGGAGGTTTCTGCTGGGTAGAAGATCTGCACTGGCTATTGGAGTTCAGGTAGTGTGTGCTATGGCTTGGCAGAAAGTTTGTCTACATTTTACTCATGTCTGGAGACTTTGTCCAACACCGAGATTAAGGCTGGTGGAGTAATTATTCTGGCCAAAGAAATTTCAAGGCAATCTAATATTGAGACAGTGGCAAGACTATTGTTGGGGGCTTTTAGCCAGATTATGTTACAAATCAAGAGGATAGAGCCCAACAGGTTGATTTAAAACTTTGCGAGTTTGGCCAGAGAGAAAGCTCCAATAATACTGTGGACTGAAAAGATAAAGCTGAGATTTTAACTGCTGAGAAGGAACAAGAAAATAGAAAAGATGGCCTGAGGGCATCACAAGTGGAAGCAAGTCTCTACCTTTTGTAGCCTCAAAACTGCAAATGGGGAAGGCTACTCTGAGGAGAAAGACACACAGCATCATGGTCCAGAAGGGCAGCAGCCACATTATGTTCCAGAATGGTGACAGTGGTCCATTATTTCCAAAAATGGCAGCAGAATAGAGAATTTGTTTTCCAGAAGTAGGTTCAAAATGCCCAGCAACCAGGCCCTCTACTACTCTAGTGCTAGTGGTTCTAGGTGCATGCACAATGCAAGATTTCTGAGATTTAAAAGGTTTTTTGCCCTAATTTTAGAAGGCCCGGGAGGCCAACAGTGTGCCCCTGAGTGGGCAGTGTGTCAAGCTGTGAGAGTGAAGCCAAAGGTTCAGTGAAGACCCCAGAAGTTTTGGAAAGCCAGGAAGGTGGATGATCTAAGGAAGCTGCAAGAACTGAGCAGAGAAGGCCTAAGAAAGAAACTGGGAGCTACAACCACTGGAAATGCCATAGGGATGGAGTCACACAAGCCCTTTGAAGCTCACAAGTTACCACAGATTGCTTTGGATGTTCCATGTGGAACTGCAGGTTTTAATATTTGCCCCAATGGAGTTTGGAATTACTTTGGTCTCAATTCTTTGTATTCCTCTGTTTCTACTCTTTAAAATAGTAATGATTATCTTGTACTATTCAATGTTGGAAGTGTTTAACTTTTCATTTGCCTTAGATCTGGGATGGCACTTGGGATTTGGACCTTTCAGCAATGCTAATGCTGTTAGTACTTTGGCTTCTCTTGAAGATGGACTAAATGTCTTCTGCATAAAGCATATGCATGAGTCTTGGGGGGGAGCAGAATGTTATGGTTTGTGTGTGGATGTCCCCACAAAGCCTCATGCAGCTATGAGGGCAGGCTTCTAGAATTTGTGATTGATGCATGGTCAGATGCTGGGATTATCGTTGTGAGTGCTTTACCTATGCTAAGGTGGGTAGCCTAGGTACAATATAAGGAACAGAGACAGTCTTCTTTCTCAGTCTTGTCTTTTTGTTTTTGTTGCTTTTGCTGTTTTCTGCTGTCATTAACTGTTGTGCCCTGCTATGCACTCTGCCTTGTAGCCAGCTAAATATGGACTGAAACATCTACAAACAGATTAAGATAAACTTTCTTTCCTTAATTTTTTCTCAGCAATGTGAAAAACGTAACCAATACAAGACTGATAACAATCACAGGAGAATATATTTCTCTTTCCGTTTTACTAACAACTTACTAAAAGTAAATATTCAATGATTCCTTATATTCAGTAAACAGTGATAATATACCAAAAATGTTCTACAAGATATACTTAATGAACAAGACAGAATTAGGTTGGAAAAAAGAGGAATACGCACCAAAACCAAACTTAGATGTGGCAAATAAGTTGGAATCATTAGATCAGGACCTTAAAATAGCTAAATTCACATGCTTAAGATCCTAATGGAAAAAAAGAGATAGAAAGTAAGCAATATACAGAAACAGATAGTAGAAAGGATAAATAGGGAAATGGAAATCCATGAAGTAACACAAACAAAAATAAAAAAGAAGAGAAAACGAGAAGCTAGAGGCCAAAAACACTGTATCGGAAATGAAGAATACTTTGATGGACTTATTCTGTTTACAGTGAAGAAAGGAACCACCTGACCTGAGAATATCTCTATAAAAACCTCCTAAACTGGAAGACTTATAAACACAATTGAAACATAAATCGGAATACTCACAAAATCTGAGTCAAATATACAAGGTATAACATATGGTTAAGGAAATAGTAAAAATATTTTAAAAAGGGAAAAAAAAACAATATTTGAAATAATCATGACAGAATTTTTTCAAAATAATATAGGACACAAAAACACAGATCCAAAAATATTAAGCTTCTCAAATGCCAACTTCCTTCCACAGGAACAACATCAGCAGCAACAAACATGCATATCCACATCATTTAGAATTACAGGGAATAAGAGATAAAATTCAAGTTCTAGATGAGGTCATAACAATAGACTATCTTACCAGTAAAGGAGCAAAGATAAAATTACATTGAAATTCTCCTGTCAATGTGTGCAAGAAGAAATAGTAGTAAAATGCTAAGCTTGGAAGAAAAAACACCACTGACAAAATTCTGTACCTTGCCAATTATTCTTCAAAAATGAAATAGAAATAAAGATATTCTCAGACCTAAAATCATGGAATTTGTTTGCCAACATACCTGTCTTGCAATAAATTCTTTAGAGATTTTTTTTAATTAAAAAGCTTCTTTAGAGTAGAGGAAAAAATAAATATAGGTAAAAAACTTTGGTCCATAAAAAGAAGGAACAATGTTGAAAGAGTAATGAAAGTAAAACAAATCATTTTTCATAATCTAACAGACTCCAGTTTATTTAAAAATCATAGCAAGAATGCATTGCATTATATAAGATTATATATGTATGCTTAAGTGTAAGTTAATTCCACGGTACAAATAACAAAATTTTGAGTGTTTTCATCATAAAGAAATGATAAAAGCTTGAAAAGCTAGGCATGTCTCTAATTTGATTCAAATATAAGCCAATGTATGCATGTATTGAAACATCATATGGGGCTGGGGATTTAGCTCAGTGGCTTAAGCGCCTGCCTGGCAAGCACAAGGTTGTGAGTTTGATCCCCGGTACCAGACCAAAAAAAAAAAAAAAAAAAAAAAAAAAAAAAA